>JAAGAY010137104.1:0-34768 GCA_011801015.1 Ardeotis arabs | reverse complement strand
ACGAGTGATGGGATAAAAAAACACCAAACATCGCGGGAAGGAATGGGAACGAACATCGGACGCCGAGCGGAGAGGAGAAGGGGGAAATCCACTACCTCATTCCCCTCCAGCAAAACTCACGGAGCGGGGAGACACTAAAGTACAAGAGGAGGAGAGAGTTTCAAGAGCGAAGCTTGTTTTAAAAGAAAAATTAAGGCAAGAACAGGACACTTTGAGGAATCCTCCTAAGAGTTTTGGCACAAGTCACTGAATTTTTGGGGGGTTGTTGGTTTTTAAAACATCAAATTCTCTGTCTCTACAAAAAAAAAAAAAAAACAAAAACAAAAACCAAACCACAAAGCTCAAACTGCCATCAGGAGCTGAGAGCTGTTCCACAGAGGAGGAGGGAGAGCAGAGCTGCAGCAGGACCACAGCTCCGCTCCCAACAAAACGCAGCCGCAAAAGCTGGAGGATGTGGTGGGTGCTTTTGTATTTTTGATGAAAAAAAAAAAAAAAAAGAGACAATGACCATTTGCATGCCTTTGGGAATGTTCTCTATGTCTGTTCCTATGAGCTGTTTTATCACTTAGGGCAGAGCTCAGAGCTGGCAGAGCAGGATGTTGCTGCATGAGAACGCCAGGCTTCTCCTCACCCGCATCCCATGGTGGGGTTTTTAACGGCAGGAACAAATAACGCTTTCTCTGTGAACCCACACGTTTCTCCTTCCGTGCGCCCGAGGGGCGGTTACACGCATGGCGCTGAGAAAAGAGCCTGGTCAATCTCTAGCAGCAGCACCGAGGCACAGAGAGCCCGCTCTACCCACTCACACGTTTATGTCACGTCATGTCCGTCACACAAAAGCTTTGGCGCAATCCAGCCCCCACCGCTGTCAGCACTCAGCTCCCCGACCCCTTTGGGCTTCAGCTTAGGACCTTCCAGAAGATTTTCAGAGGCACAGGGGAGTCTGAGCTCCCCGCTCCCCTCACAAGCTCTTCCACATCCCTGAAAATCCCCAGCATCCCTGGAGCTGGCTGGCGTCCGTTCCACAAGCAGTATTATTATTTTTTAATGTTTTATATTTAACGTAACAAGAAAACAGACTTTGCTCCTCCCTATCTGCCTGTACGCACCCTGCGCCTCGCCATGTCTTCCACATCATGCATCTCCTCGGCCGTTTCCCGTAGGATGTGATCCCGACGCGCTCCCCCCGGCCCCATCCCTTCTTCCTCCCCCTCCCCCTGTCCTTGCCACGGGTTGTTACTGGGGTCGGTCCTCTACCTGGCCGCCCAGACTATGCAAAGTTTCGCCGCCTGTTGTTTAATTCAGGCTTTGTAGATGGCTTCTGGCCATATCCATCGGCTCCATCTTAGCTGAGCCTCCCTCTTTTACCCCAACTTTGCGGGCACAAGTACGTGGCCGAGAGCTGCACACCGCGGCCTTTCTGTCTCCCTGGGGCCTGGGAACACGGACTGTGCTGAGACACGAGGGGGTCCAGGGCACTTCTGCTCCCCACTGAAACAAAACCCCAAACCTTAGACCAAATCTAACGCTCCCGAGGCCTTGTCTACATGGAGAACCTGCTGCACGCCGTAAGAACGTCCGCGGTGTGGCAACTCACCTCTTCTCTGGGGTACACGCGGGGCTGGCACAGGGCGGGGGTCCGCTGTAAATCCACGCCGCAGTTGCTCCGTAGCAACTGATGGGCAAAGCCCTGGGCACGGCTGTCACAATTCCCTTGTCACCTGTTGGATGGTTCCTCTTTAAGGTGTTTTCTTTCACCAGATGTTATTTGAATCCAGGGGCTAAGGAAGCCAAATCCCCTGGACATGCCGTTAACGTTTTTCTCCACATTAAAAGCGATTCCCGGGACTCAGAGCAATTGCACATCACTACAGCACTTTCTCAAGCTCTATTCCCATCCACTCCTTTGCCAGCGCTTTCTTACAAACTATTGGCTTCTAAAATGGACCAAATTTGCAACTTTTCTCTTGCAATTCATTTTCTGTGAGCTTCAGCAAACAGGGGCTGCTGAGCGCTGCTGGGTGCGAGCTCCCACCCACAGCCGCTGCCAGCGTGCCCCAAACCCATCAGAAACCCTCCCTTGGAGATTCAACCTCTCATCTTACGGCTGATGACATCCCATCGAATCCTCCAAACATTTCCTTTCTTAACACTTGAACCCAAAAGCTGCTTGCTGGGAAACACACATCATTTTTCCCAAGAAACGGAAGGGCAGCGCTGCCTGTCCCCGCATCTTCTGCCCCGGGCCCTTTGAGCTGCTGGAATTCAGCTTTTGGTAAGAGCTGAGCAAGCTCCTCCTTAGGCAGGAAGAGCCAGCGTTCAGGGAAAGCTGCTGCAAGGAGGTAGAGCACCTGAGAGCCCTGAGTATTTATTAAGTCAGAATTTAAATGCTCTGTTATCGTTATGTAAAGCCTTTCATCTAAAGCGCTGCGCTGCATTTAAAGGATTACACCCTGCCGCCCCCCGCGAGGTGGTTAGCGTTACACCGCTCTGATTGCGCGGATGGCAAAGTTACTCAAATTCACGTGCACCGTACAGCTCCAAGAAGAAACCTGTTTATTTTTCTCCTCCTTCATAGAACCATGTATGAGTACAGGGTTCCTCTCAATCTGATTTTTCCTGAGGCAAACACACAGTGCACTGCAAAACGGACGGGGATACCTGCAGTCGTAGCAACGAGGGGGCTTTGGGAGGCAGCCCCAGTGGTCCTTGCCCGGAGAAGTCCCAGGCTGGTGAAGCGCAGAGCAGCACAGGTACCAGAATTCATCTGGATGCAGGAGAAGGCAGAAGATTTCGCAAAAAATCCTCATGGTGATGATTCGCTGCATGCACCCGAACATGGTTTGTGCCTTCTGTCTTCGCCTGCATCTTCAGGCTGCTGACGCGATTGCTTCTCGTCTCACTGTTAAGTATAACAAAAAAAAAGAAAAACTAAGACACTTAAATTCCTTTCATTTTTAATCTTCTTTCTGATTAGATGCAATTGCACTGCTCTGCACTCTTGAATGCAGCTTCTTGGTTCTTATCCTGCACGTAAATCCAGGGGAAAGCCTCTACGGTTACTCCTGACAAAATATTTTCTCTCCTTGTAACCTGGCTCTCCAGAGCCAGAGAAATAAACTCCCCAGGGCTCTCTGGAAAGTCTCTTCCTCCTGTTCCCTCCCAGCTTCCCTATCCTTTTTGCAGCCTGATATTTTTGCAAAGGTCTGGCCACTGGATCTTTGCTCTCCGCATCCCGTAGGGTTTTGGCCCAGCCCAGCTGCCTATTTGGCTCTTCCGGGTGCGTTAGCTGGTGTGTGCAAAGAAAGAAGTCATTGATCCCCCAACCCTTGACGCACGCCTCGCCTGCGAGGAGATAAACCACGGCAGAACTTCATCCTGAGGCCTCCAGCAAGCACGGTTCCTCCTTCCCTCTACACCTGGGGAACAAGAGCATCCCTTGTGATTTTTTTCCTGACTTAGTGTTTGCCTAAGTTCATCTTGCTTTCCACATCCAGCCACAACGGCTCCTCTCCTTGGCTTTGTTTTTAGCACACAGGAGGGAGATTGCAAAAACTATGTCATGAAAAGTCTTTCCCTCCCCATTCCCACAAACAAGCCCCGTTACTTATGTCACAGCTCCTTGCCACCTGCTGCAAAATCCTCAGGATCTGGCCAACTTTTACCCCCTAGTGAAGCAGGGAATAGGGAAGAGGCGAGAGATCCAAGCAACGCGGTGGCAACCCAGCCTTACCTGACAGCGGAGTGGAGCTGGTAGGAGGATAACTTGCTGAAGAGATGGAGAAGGTGGGAAACGTCTCTAAATGTAAGCCAAAGTAGGAGTTACGATCGACAAGTGTGAGGTCCTGGTGGGATATAAATACACGGTTTGTGCTGCGGGCGGAAGAGCCTCTGAGCCGAGCGCGTGGCCGATGGCACCTCTCTGGCGTTGGTGCCCCTGGGCTCTTCCCTGCGAGGTTTGGGGAGAGCCAGGCTCTGCGGGGCAGCAGGGAAGAGCCCTTGCTGGGTTCAGCAACGCTGAATGGGTTTGTTTTTTTTGGTCGGTTCTGTTGCAGTTTACCCCTCTCTGCCCATCTTTGCCAGTTTGACGCACTCTCCCCTCAGCATTTCTATCCCAGTCCCTCACAGGCTGCTCCCTCCCAACCCCTGCCCTTTTTTAACCCGGGACAGATCTGGTTGGCCACCCCACCTTTCAGATACAACTACAGCTCTGTTTCCATTTGGTCTGAGTCCGGTGAGCAGCTGCAGAAACGCACCCGCTGGGCTGGTCCCGTGACTTCATTTATTTATTTTTGCCGGATACCCCAGCTTTGCCCTGTCGCTTCATTACTTACCGCAGGACCACAGCCAGGGCCGCACCGCCAGGCTGAAACCATTTCAGATTTAAGGGCAATTTTCTTTCAGCATACATCCTTTAATTTTGGCAAAGACAGATTTGGACTGAAGACTCCCATGCCTGGGCACAAGCCAAGGGGGTGGTGGGGGAAAGCAGCCTTTTCAAAGTGGAAATATTTGCAAAGCATTCGCTGACACCAGTAGGTAGCAAAATTCAAACCTATAAATACCCCCCCAGGATGAGAAACACCAGAGAGGGAGCACGTGCGAGATTCACCAAGGCAACCCTGGTGCCGCTTTGGAGCGGGCGCCCGTGTTCGCTGGTGCCCAGGAGACGAACCTTTGCCTGGAATGGCAGGGTCTGTCCCCCCCCACCGCCCCCACCACCGTCCATGCACCGGCTCCTTCTCTTCCGAAGCCCAACTGGGAGAGCCGCGTCTCACCCACAGCATGAACACATCTGGGATTGCAGCTGGGCGCTTCTCTTTGCTGATAAATGTTTTTTTTTTCCTGCAGGATGATATGGTATATCTTATATACTTTCTTTGTATTTCTTGGCATGAGAAAAAAAATTAAAATGTAACATGCATGGTCAAAGCTGAACTTGTTTCTTCTGTTTAAATGAGAGAAAAAAATCCAAACTGGTTGTTTCGCTGTTGCTTCACGCTCCAAGAGCGGGCAGATCAGCCGGTCTGTGGGGTGCAGTGGGTTGCGTACAAATATGTATACGCAAAAACAGCGCAGAGAAAGGTCCAGGCAGATCAGCCGTGTCCGGCAGAGACAAGCGGCACCAGGACTCCTCCCGGCCCTGCCCCGGGGAATGCTGGCCCATGGGAGCAGGATAAATCCTCCTGGCTCGCGATGCACAAGGATGGGATGGGGAGCAGCCACTGGGAGCTGCTGCTCTTGGCTGGCCCTGCCACCATGGGCCAATAGTATGGTGCACAACGAAGTCTGGGAGAACAAACTCCAAATCTGCTCAAAAAACCAGAATTATTGATCAAAACCATAGATTTCAAGAATGCACAGTGATAAATATCTGCTCAAAAAGCCTCAATGCCAGCAGCTCCGAGGAAATGAGTCCTTTCGAAAGTTTCTTAAGCCAAAGGTTGAAGATTCAGCCGTTACTGAAAACATTGGCTTCAGCCTTTTCCCAGGAGGAGTTTTTCCAACCAGACTGGAAAACAGCCGACCATCGACGCACCTTGGGTCATCACTACCAGGGTTTGTTTCCGTGTAACGGCACACTGGTCAGTCGAGGCTACCGATCGCGCCGAAGATCGGCCGCACAACCGCCACAATGGGCTGAACCCCCACACCCACCTCTGCCTGCGCGCGCCCCTGGCATCCTCCGGGAATGAACAGTGATGCAGCTTCCAGCCCAGCCCAGCCCGGAGAGGAGACGTGCCAAGCTGGAGATGAATTAGCTGTCTGACACGGCGCTGCCTCCGCAGCAATGCTCCAGGCTTCAGGGCAGGACTCTCCGGAGGTACCACAGTCCCGCAGCTTCCCGAGGACGACTCCGTCCCTCTCCTGGCGAAGCAGCGCGCACAAAGCGCACGCGTGGGGAGCAGGTGCCACCACCGCGGCTTCACGGCCTCAGAGCCGGTATCAGATGCAGCATATCCACTTTCACCCATGTCTACAATGGAAAAATATAAACATAAATTCTCTGCAACATCGGCAGCCCGCAGCGTGATTCAGCAACAAACGTAGGTAACGGCCTTGTCTGGAGCGTGTCCTGCCGATGAGATTCCCTCCAGGGCCGGGGCCGGTCACTGCACCAGGCTGGTGTTACATCCCCTCGCTGCCTCCACTTGCCTGGCAGCACAGGAGCGGGATCGCAGAGGAGGGCCACAGAGCCACCTTTATCCGCCGGGATGAGAAGCAAAATGCAGGTGTTTAGAGAATTCAGCGTCACTTGCTTCCCACTATTCAGCAAAGGGACTTGCAGCTGTGGTTGGTGGCACCCGCACGTAACAAAGGACTGGGATGGAGTGGTCCTGCTGGGGAGAGCTTTTGAGGAACAGATGCAGTTTGCACCTCAGCACACGATGTCTGAGGTTGCATCAACCCATCTTTAGCCATCCTTGTCTATCGCTGACAGAATTCAGCGGGTAAGAAGGCTGAGCAGCAAAGAACAACGGCTTTGTCCTGGAGGAGGAGAGTTTTCCTCGCATGAAAAAGCCCCGTGCCACGAGAGATGTCCCTTTGGTGGCGAGACGTCCCTGGGAGCATCCTGACTGTGCCAGCGAAGCAGCTGGGCAGATGCAAGATCCGGAGTTCGATGAGCGAAGCTGACAGCCTCTGCTCTGCTGTTTGGCTAAAGAGAGGGGAGTGCCGGGCGCTTTCGCCTCGTGGTTTATTGATGTGCTGCTCCGACGGGCTCATGTATAATAGATACGCACAGGAACAGCAAGAGGTTTACATCCTATTTCCATGTTGCGTATGTTTTCTGCTAAACACTATAGGCTCTCCACTCACCTCTTAATGTTCGTCTTTGCTGATGAATTTCCAGGAGCTTTGGGGTTCAAGCAAAGGACAAGAAGTTGGCCATCAGTTCTTCAACTGGTTTCCATGACTTTGCTCCAGACAGGAGCTGTGAATTAAAAGAACAGGCAAAACATTTCCATTTTCTCTCTCATTCCTAACACCGGCTGCTTGTGGGAGGGTGAGCAGCTAAGGGTTTCCTTGGGCACCCTCAGAGCTGCTCACAGCCTCTTGGCAAGTCGTACATGAGGCGACGGAGCCAGAGCCCCGTGCTGTTACAGCTGCATGGGCAGCAGCATCGAGCGGTCGCACCGGGAGAGCTCGGGGCCGCAGGACTGCAGCAGCAAGGCCTCGTGATGGACACGCAAACACACCTGGTCTGGTACAGCTCACTCTGGTCCGCAGGGACACGAGGAGCTTGTGGCCCAGTGCTGGGTCAGAAATAGAATAGATCGCACCCCACTCTTCTCCCTACTCACAGAACAGGTTATTAGAGATAGAAAAAAGACAAAATGAGGGTGTGTGGTCGATGTGTCCTTCAAAATTTGAAGCTCACCGAACACACTCTTGGTAGGCTGCAGTAAAAGAGCAGAGGAAAACTAAATTTCACTTTGTGAGGGTGCTGAAAGCTTCCACCTTCCTATTTTCCCACCCAGAACCAGCCTTCCCCTTTTTTGCAGCACGACGCTGCGCGTTGCCTCCAGTTCAAGCCGTCACTGCTCCCCTGCGCACGCAGCCCGAGCGACACAGCCACGGCCTCCACATCCACGTAGCGAGACCTTTAACCAGGGGTCTAGCTGATCCCATGTGGCACAAGGTAGATGTTTTATCACATCTCAAACCCACTTTTTTAATCAGAGAAGACATATTCGATAAGCTTTGTAGAAGGATGGGTGGTGAGGATTGCTGTGATTGGAAAGAGGTATACGCAGATATGAGTTGCACCAACAGATGAGGGCACTGCTCTAGATCAGGACCTTTCCTTGATGGTGGTTACTGCTGGATCCTTCAGAAAATGAAAACTCCCATCCTGCAATCTCTAGATTACCTAACATAGAGTAATGAGGATTTCTCCATGAGCTAAGCTACCTGGTTTAAAAAGAAAAAGAAAAAAAGACCGATGGCCCTCATTGTTTCCAGCTTAGCTGTAAGGTGAGATGCTATTCTTGCTCAAGAGCTGCCGAACGCTTTGGAAGCTTGCAAAGTTGTTTGCTTTAATAGCACACAGCGTGAAACAAAGCAAAGACGGGAAGCCTTCCCAGCGAAACGCCTCCTTCTGCTGAGCTCGCTGCATCTCGCTGCCTCTTGGAAGTGTTTAATTATAGGCTGCAGATTCCAAAGCGTTTTCTTCCCATTATTTGGTCTCAGGTCCAATTTCAGAAAACCTGTATTTTATATTCCTTCCCAGCAAGGATCGATGCAAATGGATCACTTCATCAATTCCAGTTGGGGAGCAAAACAATGCAGCCCCTCTCACCCGTGGTGCTGGAATTCATTACCGGTCTGAGAGAGCTGGCCCAGGTACGCGGCAAACTCTAATAAAATTAAAGGAACGTTGGTAAGGCTGGGATCCTTAAAGCTCTGAAGTGATGCTCTATTTTTACCTTGATTTTTGATTACAAAACCTCCAGCGGATATAAGCTGAAGCTTCCCAAAAATGAGCTAATAGCTGGAACGGGCTCTTCCTCCCCTGCCCAGGCGTTGGCCCTCCTCAGCCTCTCCTGCCGAGAGCTCCCAGCCCACGGCCAGGCCAGCGCTTGCCTCCCAGGGGCGATAGCGGCGCTCGCAGAAGGGGCCCGGCTGCTTGGTTAAGGAACATCTCCTCAGGAGGAGTCCGTTCCCCTGGCACGTCGCTGTGTCTGCGGTCAGACCCGAGGAGGCTGCCGGTGGCGCAGGACGGCCAGCGCTTGCCTGTCTGAGATGGCAAAGCGTGCAGCGACGCTCTGCTAACAGACACAGCCGCCTCCAGGAGCCTCAGGTTTCCAAAGGCCAAACAGACACATGTACCTGAACACATGAAAAAGATGCGAATATCAAAATCCCCACGGCACCATCCCTCTTCCTTTCCCCCTCCCGCGGCACCACTCGAGCTGAGGTATCCCTGAGGTATGGCAAGAATTGATCATCCCCCCAAATATTTGTTAGTTTTCTTTTAAAAACACTTCATCTAGGCCCGAGCGTAGGCTGGAAAATTATTCACATTTCCTGAAATGCATGGAAACGCAGGAAGAGCTGGCCGGCAAACCCCTCAGCCCCGCTGTAAGGTACAGCTCCGACCTGAAAGCACAGGTGCTACCCAGATACTGAGACCCATGTATTCCGAGGGGGCATTTGGACCCCCGGAACGGTCGCCACTGCAGGTCGAGTGCACTCCCTCTTTGTAAGCTCCATTTCTTTACATAAGCAGTGCACGCTTTTACAGACCTGACTCACAACCCTCCCCACCTCAGTAATATTTTAAAGTAAATTTAGCACTGGTGATACATGCCTGACCTAGAGGGAACTCCATTTATAGCACAGCAGGGAAATATCCACGTATCCCCCATTCCAGGCTTGGCCCCTCCGCTCGGGAGCTCCTCCGGCGCCGAGGACAGGCTGCCGAAAGCTGAGCGTGGGCGCAGCCGCGCTGCGAGGTGGGGGACGCCCGCGGGATCTCCCCTTGCTCAGCACCGCCACGCAGGTACCCACCCCACCGGTGACCATGTACTCGCGTGGTCCAGTTAGTTTTTAACATAATAAATGATCATTTGTGCGTTAACACCTGGACCTGCCAGGACACCCCATCAGCACTTTCTCAGCTGCTCACGATTTCGTGTTACACCTGCAACATCCCTGAGCAACCCACAGGGTTTTAAGAAAAAGCTTCCTTAAAAAAATCCGATGTTTCAGCAGCGTTTCACCCTGAAAGCAGCCGGCTCAGCACAGCCCTGAAGTCAGATGGATCTGCAGCAGATGACACACGGGCCAGCAAACATCTTCAGAAAGCTACCACTGGAGAGCAAGCAGCTCCGTGGGGCTTTGCAACCTGCAGGGAGGAGCTTCTAGCTCTTCTCAGTGCACCTTCGGAAAGACAACAGATGAAGAATATTGTCCCCACTTCCAAAACCTTTGCATAGGGACGGACGGGTGTGGGCAGGGAAGATAGGAAAAGAAACAAAACAACATCTGAAGGGAGGGAAGCCCACCTGCTCACAGCGCTTGTGGCCAAGCACGCTGTGCTGGTGCACCAAAGTGGCTACCAGTGGGTTTTTGCTGGAGCTCTGGTGTGGTTTTGATTGATCAGCTCCACATCACCCTGGGACAGCCTTTCTCTTTCTGGACTTCAAAGGAACAGTAGATTTTTTAAAAGAAATAACAAATCTGAGACCAAAAAAAAAAATTAGTGTGTTAGAAACATCTGGTTGAATCCAGACACCCAGGAAGGAAGGGAGGAGGATGTGAGCAAAGAAAGGCAAAGCCCCACAAGATGCCAGACCTAAACGGCCACGGCCACAGAAGTCCTCTCAAAATCCCACCACTGACCAACAGAGGTTTCATAGGGCGTGAAACCAGAAAATCATCCACAAGGAGAGAACTGCAAATGCTGTTCCGAAGGCAGAGGGACTTTGATTACGGCCAGACCCCTCCTGCCTCGCTAGCGGCGCTATCAAATCTGGGTTAGCAAAGCCTCAGGGTCCCGTTAAGAACAAAGAGCGAGGAGGGCTGCGGCGACAGGGAAAAACCGAGCAGGGGCTGAGCAGCAGCACACACGCCGGTAACGGTCTCAGACAGCGTGCAGAGGAGGGGGAAGATGCAGGCAGCAGCAGGCTCCCAGTGTTTAATGAGCACATCCCAGCGGCAGCACGGCTGGTGTACCCAAACACCCTGATTTGGATAAAGGCTGTCATTCAGGAAACGTAAATACCTGCGGTAAACATTGAGATTTTCTGTGAAAACATTCAAAAATCAAGTCCACACAGCAGTACACCTCCCACGCTCAGTGAAACGGGGAAAACAAAGACACTCCTGTCTCTCCCTCTGAATTTCTAATGGAGCGCTGGGCTCACTTTCAGCAGGAAATCTGTCTGTGGAATTGCATCGGGACTATGGGAGCAGAGCACGGCTCATCCATAATGCAGGAACAGCCACCGCGCCGGAGCGCGTCAGGAAGGACCGGTTCTCAATATGAATGGCATTCTGGGAGGCGGATGGTTAAAAATACGTATCTTACGCCTCTGCCACTATAAATTATTGACTGTACAGGGAGCTGGAAAAAAGGATTCAGCCCCATTAATAATTTATTTTCTAATTCAGAAGAAGATGGAATTTTACGCACCACTTATTACCAGTGTTGCAAACTGGAAAAACCAACTGCCCTTCCCACTATCTGAAACCAGAATTGCCTTTCCATTTTCGAAATTTTTTTTTTCAGTTTCTTCTCTAACTTAAAACATTCAGTCAAAGCCTTCCCTTGAGAAAGCAGTGGTCATTCCTGAATATTTAGCAGGCACATGAAGGATGCAGAAACCTATCACTACTTTAAAGCGGCACTAGAGACACAGCACGACAGCTCTGAAATGAAGAGAGCTCCCTCTCCTCACTCCCAGCCTCACGCAAATAGACAGGTATCACACTGCCAGGCTGATTTTCTTGTTTGAGAAAATAAATTTGAGTGGCACGGAATGATTTAGCACCAACTGCAAAACCACCAGACACTGATGGGTCCTGCAGGCACCACGCTGCCTGGTTTGAACACCCAAGGATGGAGCTGGGCCAGACCACAGCACGGCTAGAAAACTGCAGGGTACGGCAGAACTTCACAGAGAGCTTCTACGATTGCTTACACCCTGTTCAAAGTACTGGCTCACGTTAGGTTTTGCATTATGATTGTAGAAGGGGGGAAAAAAAAAAAAGGTACCAAACTACTAAGAAGTGGATTAAAAAAGGGGGGAGGCACTTTATGCTGAGAAGGCTCTTCAGATCAACACCAGTTTTGGTGTGCATTTGGGAACTAAATGCTTTATAGTGTGGATATATAGAAAACTTACCTGTAAGGAAAACCATCCGTGTTCCAACTGTCAAAGAAGGGCAATAAAAAAGCCATGACTATATTCAGATCCTCCCAATGCAGATGCTTGAAAGAGAGGAGGAGGAGGGGAGTGTCCAGGTCTGCACAAGCAGGCAGGAGGAACACATCCCACCAAACCGAGCACTCTGGGTCAGGAAATCTCCATCACACCTGGTATTTGGTACAGAAATGGAGAACACACTCATCCATACGTTCAGCAACAATCCCAAACTGGAGAGATTAATCTTCTCCGCATGTTCCCTGAATTTTAGGTAGGTAAAGACTGTCATGGTGAAAGAACAAAGCACCTTGCTTAGAATTCTAATTTATTATTAAATTACATATCAAAGCTTTTTTTTAAATACATACAGAGAATGCACAATAGGTGTGAACAAAAATAATTACAGTTACAATAAAATAAGTTTCAAGAAGCTATATGAAAAGCAGAAAATCAGAAAGTGCAATCAAACTCTTTTACAAGGGTCTGGACTGGGATATTTTGTGAGAAATGGTTTTGATTTTATCTCGCGTGTTTACCTAAACTGCTTTCCTCACTCAGTAGTAGACAGACCAACCGCTTACGTGTTCAGAACTGAAAGCATAACCACTGGTTTCAGGGACCCAGTCAACAGGAGAGATACAGGGCTCCGAGAGGACTCGCAGATGTCACCTAGAATATGGCTCAGTTTTGTCTCCGTGTCTCTCACTGCAGTCTCCTGTACGACGCTGCTCACTAGAACCACTGCTCTGAAGGATCTCACAATCCGGTACTGTTATATGGAGTTCCAGAATTGTTCCCTCTCCAGAAGTGATATAGCTGTTACTTCTCCTTCCTGTTTCAAATGAAAGCTTTGGGGAAAAAAAAAAAAAGTAAAAATAGAAAAAGGTTATGCATTAAGTGATCTTGGGAAATAAGCTGCCAGGTTCAGAGAGTCAAAATCATCCCAACCAAATGAGCTACACAATCAGAAGTGGTGGACCAGACGTTTCTCCCTCTGGAGCAGTTCTGGGGGAGCTTCAGGAACAGAGCTCCTCAGAGGACGCAGCCCCGGAGCACAGGCTGCCAACAAATTTATCTGAAACTTTCACATCACCTAAAAATCTACTTTTGCTTTTTTGTTTTCAACACCCAGCAAGGAACTGACTCTTCCTTCTCACAGTAACATTCAGGCCATCCAATAGAAAGGACTTCTAAAACTACAAATGCAAAATTCTAGCGGATTGTTCAGTGTAACAAATCCCGCAGGAATTTATACCACGCTTCCACAGCCAAAACCTCCCAAAACCAGTGCTGGTTACTAGAAAGTGTTGTGCCTTTCCAGGAGGGGCGAACTCTCCTGTTACCAGAAGCACCACACTGCTTGGTCCCAGAGACCAAAGCCGTGCCCCCACCCTCGCTGCGGTGCACTCCCGCGCGGTTACGGCCGCACAACCGCTCGCTATCGCTGAACACGCAGCACGGGGCGCTGCCCGAACGCCGCTCCTCTGCTCCAGCAACCAGCGCCTGAACATCAGGTAAACACGGAAAAAAAGTCTAAAAAGCAAGGACAAAAATACGTGCATCTATGCGAAGCATGGCATCAAAAGTCACCAATGTGATCCCTTACGTTCCAACGCCGAGCTAAGGGGTCGTTGGACAGGTTTAAAGTAGGTGCTCGTGTACTGGCGAGAATAAAGCGGAAATTTAAAAAGTGTGTGTGGGAAATGTGCCCTGTAGAAATATTATGGATTTTCTCACTTCATTTCAACGGCTTAGCAGTCATTTTCTTAGCACAATTCTATCGGGTTGAGTTACGAAACTGCAGCTTTGCCAGGAATTGCAGGAATTAGAATTCTTTAACCACAGTTTTGTCCCCAGAGCAAGAGGAACCACACAGAGTGAAAAACTTAGAGAACATATTTAGCAAGAGGAGACATACAAACCTGTACTTTGGTGTTTGAGATTAGATACTACAATCCCCTGTTTCCATTTCCAGTCCACTGCCCCAACCACAGGTCTGTGTGCCAGAGACCTCCAGCAGAATTAAGAAGTCTCTCCCCACAGCTATAACGCAAGCACACCGCTTCAGAGGGCAAAGCGGAACGCCTGCTCACGCTGCCAGAGGACAAGATGATGACGAAGGGGAGACTACAAGGGTAATTAAATGTATTTTTCAACACAAAGTCTGTCTCAAAACCAATACAAACAAAAACCATGGAGGGGCTGCCAACACTGAAACCATTTCCAGTAAAGCTTTATCAGAGATAATTCAGCATATTTCAGGTTTTTAATACTAAAATATAATCAGTTCCTCCGTAATATTTTCATAACATGAAAAATCAATTATGTTTACATATTTATTATAATCTACATATTTTCCATAGCAGCTTTTTCACACAATAAGGTTAAATATATGCACCAAATAATCAATTAAGTCCAGTAAAAAGACTTGTTGTAAGATTAAATAAATGAATTTATTTACGGTACTGCAGCTCTTATATTGCCAACTATATAGCAACCAAATCCTACAAATCCTAAACAGAAGCATGACTGCTGATCAGGGTCCCTTCGGGTGGTGGTGGAATCAAAGAAAAAGCATCAGGGAGAAGGGGTTTGATCTCCCAACACAGATTCATTAATAAACCTCCTTTATCCATCAAGGTTTTTCAAAAAACCCTTTAATAAACACTTCATTTCAAACCAGGAACATTCCCTAATCAACCAAATAATTACCCTTTATTTAAACGACAAGCCCCACAGTTTTACACATATTAATTCCAAATGCTTTCTAATCCCACAAGATGACTGATTAGAAGTCTTTGTTGACTTTTTAGCAGTTATTGGCCTGCAAACGAGCCTTCAAATCCATACAAACATTTTAGGCGCAACGGTGTGGTTTTGCGCACTACACAGGCACAAGTCTCTACCCCTCCAACAAGTGCTTCACAGACACCAGGGAAAGCAGCACACAAATTGCGTCCCTCCCGCTAGACTCTGTTCCAGAAGAGAACCTGGAGACCATCTGACACTGGTGGGTGACGGCATACGCGGAATCTGTTAGGAGCACTGCAAATTGATTGTGAAAAGCATTAATCAAGTTCTTAGATAATTCAGTGCCTCAGTTGGAATTTATTGGGTTACGATATGACAGATGGAAAAGAGCAGAAAAATCCGTAACGTGTGAATCTGCCATACCAAAGCCATTCCTGATGTCGGCTTTGTTCAGAGATGCAAACACAACAGGATTTGTGTTGTATGTCTGGACAAAATTCTTTTTTTTTTTCCACCCAGTTAATGGTAAATAATACTTGTTTCACTATTCATACATTCAACTCTTTACCTTGAGGAGTTATGTCCAAAAAGTTTGCACGCAGGTACATTTGCCTCAGTTAGAACCATCATAATTTTCATTTCCAATTGACAGTTTAGATTATATCCTACTTACAGTGTAAAAATATTAATGCTATTAGGATAGCTTTATCTAAATTACAATATAGATTTTTCAAACTCCTTATCATGTCTTTATAAAGACATTTATGACGCCAGCCAAAATCAAAGTATTTGCACCCAAAAGACAACTTTTAGGTGAGCTCACGTTTGGTCACTTTTCAGATGACTGAACACTAGAGTAAACAGCTGTTAGGACACTGTGCTCCCTTTTTACAAAGGGGGACTGGTTAGTCCCTTTAAAGCCACAAGAAACCTTAGAAGTGTTCCTCAGAGGGTAGTTTATTCATATTCTGTGCAAAAAGTGAACTGAACAATTTTTTTTTTTTTTTTTTACTTCAAGGAATTTGTGTGAAGCAGTTTTCACAGCACAAATTATGCAGAAATAACTAGTATCTCAACCATGAGTTAAAAAGAATTACAGAACATGTATTTAGTAGTAAAGCAACCTGACGGCTTAAAGCTGCAATATCCTTCTCACAGGGAAAAAGTGTTCAGTACTGGGCTTGGCCTACAGGGGAAACTGGCTCCCTGCTGAGTTTCCACCCCAGGCAAGCGCAATGATTTTTCTCCCGCTTACCAGCCAACAACAGAGCTCCCCAGCACCGCTGAGCACAGAAACTGTTCTACCCGTTCTGGTAAGCGTCCCGTATTTACTTACCGTGCAGTGAGAAAGGGAATCAAAGACAAACAAACCCCACAAAATTTAACCAAAGGAAGATGTACGGCAGGGAAGGAGAAACACTGCAGCTTCAACCCAAACCCAGTGTCGCAGTCTACCATCATAAGCTCTAGACATCATGCTGACAGTCCCAGACACGACGAGCAGGCTGTTTGAAGTCTGTCTCTTCCCCCACTCACTTTTCCATGACTGGGGGGGAGGGATGGTGGTGATGAGTTCAGCAGAGTCCGTGGGGAACATCCATCAATGAAAAGCGTATAGCAGCAGTAAGATGGTACAGATGCCAATAACGCCACCCAAGATGAGAGAATCCCGTCGTTTCCGAAGGTTGATCCTTTGAATCAGGCTGTTCACTGCTGGAAACCGATCTTTAAAGAGACTGAGTCAAGGTCATATCAGCAAACAGTATCTTTACCAACAAGCCTCAAATTCTATATGCAGAAATACCAATACTGCCAGAAATGCAGAACTACTCCGCAGCTGGAGAAAGCAGATGCAGTAAAACCCCCTGATGGACAGTGAGCAGGATTACAACTGTACTTCGCTAATAACAGAAAACCAGAGAAAACTGTGAACTCTAAGCTGTTCCGTTCTCTTTTACACAGAACTCATCACTTGATCACCTAAATTACCAGCGTTTGAGATACTTTAACCTCCGACATGTGAGGCTTAATTACTTTTAATAATTGTGTTTAAATGAGAATGAAAAAAATGGGGCAGTTATATAAAACACTCGTGGAATTTATTTAATGGAATTCTGTTACTGGTGAAGGGAACAACCAAAGGCATGTGAGAAAATCACGCACGTTACATGACTATGCACTGCTCAGGTATAACACATCAGGAAAAAGCCCTCCTACTGTAAAATCATAAAGGTGTAAATCTATTTTTTAATGTACAAAATACAATTGCCAACAAGACAATAAGTTTCAGAGCTTCATGTCTTTGGAACCAAGAATCTTTTAAGGCCAAAGCTTATTGAATTTTTTTTTTTTTGTTCTTGCAAGTTGCTAAGAACTGTAATGAAATTATGGCTTACTAAGATACATCTCTCCAGGATGTAATCTGCCTAATCAAATGATGCTGATGTTGTTCTTCGGGCCCTTGTGACAGAACGGAAGGAAGAAGTGGGAAAACAACAAACATGCATGACTTGACAGTCCGGCATATTCTTTAGCCACAAGCACAGAACATGGGGAGAAATCAACAAACCAAAATCTTAACATCTACAAGACTGTGACAGAAAGAGGATACTCAGGTCATGAATACTCTTAGCTGTAAACCATAACAAGCAGCAATGTATGCCAAGCTTCAGCTCTGGACAGTCTTGAAAGCAAAAAGCAAGTAGTAAAATGAAATTACACCTTTATGAAAACATGTAACAGGGAAGGCCACAAAACGTCATTGCAGATCCCTGCCTGAAAATCAAGCTACATTGATTTATATGCAGTATTCAAATTTGAGTAAGAACAACTTATTCATCACGTTCATCATTAAGATTCATTCACGATTCAGTCAGATTATCAAGTGAGACTGGTTAAAAACTGTCTGTTTGTCACTACAGTGACATGTTTGACAATGCCACCACAGGTTATACAGCCACTGACATCGCAAAGCATTTTGATCCCCAAATGAGAAAGTGAAAAAATGTACTATACCTCTTCTAATGCACTGGCAGCACAAATTTTTAGGAAAGGATACTAGCCAAGGTATTCATCTTGCTTTGTATTGACTTCAACATCCCTCTCTGCGAAGTCATATTTTCTTTAGTTGCCATGGCAATGCTGGAGAAAGAAAAAAAAAAAAGTGGATCAAGTTGTTGGTGCTGAGAATAATCTACAGCTAAAACAAGAGGAAAGCAAGCTTCTTTAGAGAACAATGAATGATGTAAAGCAATATGAATGAAACCACGTTTTTTCCATTAATCTCTATCCTTTACACTTTGATTTCTCTTCTTATATAAGCAATTTCTTGAAACAGGCAGGGTTTTGGCATATCTCCCCCAGTCCCAACAAAAACCAATACTACATTACAAGCAAACCTAAAGGTACTCTTCTGGCATAAGTTTTACATTTAGAAGTTTATTTAATCACAGAAGCCCCATACTAACTTCCACTCTACAGAGCATATGAAATTTCTTATCTGCCACCAGGATACAAGGGCTGTAGAAGTATTAAGCAAATAAGAGCTGACTCACAATTAAAAATCAATTTGCAAAGCGAACGTGCTGGCTGAGAGGAGATGGAAGTGCTATGTAAGACCCGACATAGCTCACAGAGCCTTACACAGAAGGCTTCTGGAAAATCAAGCTGGGACATACAGTCACCGGGTCTTTGAAGACATTTAAACACAAGAAATCACAGAATCACAGAATGGTTAGGGTTGGTTTGGAACCAGCAGCTCTGGATCATCTGATGTACCACTGCCTTCCCTACCAGGACAACCACAGCCAGTCTCACAAGAACAGCTGGCAAAAACCGGCGGAGCCAAGCCTAACAACTGTCCTTCAAGACTTACAGTGAAAGATCACCATTACAGTTCACAAACATCTTGAAAAAAAACACCCGGATCAATGATCCCTAAAGTACTTCTGGAGCGAGCTCCTTTGGGCTCCCTTCCATTGTATCTGCATACTCCATCTCAAGTAGCCGTGGATACAGACTTCAGTCTTCCTGTAAGTTGCCTTTTCCAACTCTGGTTTTGCCCATAAAAACTAAGAGCTCACCAAGCCAAAGTCCAAGCGTTGTACGTGGAATGATTTTGGTTTTAGCAGCACACCTTGGGAGGCAAGGCAACTTCATCACACGGCACAGGGGAGACAGAGGTGACAGAAGGGCCAGCCTGTGGCTCTGGTAGCTTTCAGGTCACAGAAAAGACTCTTCCCAAAGCACTATACCGCATGCTCTTTTAAACAGAACAGTATGCATTGACGGGGCAGAACACACTACTTTAGTGTTATATCAGCATTCTGGTAAACCTGGACATAAATTAGGAAACTGGGAGTTTGTCAGTCATAAAGAACATAAACAGTTTGATAACACGTATGCAAACCCCTGACATTTTCAAGCAGCAGCTCTATAAGAACAGATTTAACATTTTAACACTAAGTTTTGAAGTATTAGATAAAAAAAAAACCCAAACAAAACAAAAACCAAAGGAAGTTTCAGGCCAGAACTAAGAAAAACCTTCAAGCATTTTCTTATTTGCAGCTGGCTATTTAGCGTTTGTTTTTTTTTTTTAATTTTCTTTTATACTTTTGAAGTGCCAAATCAGCACAAAATGAAAATGAAATTCATGGTTAACTGGAAGCAAGAGGGCTTGCAGTCATCTTCAGAGTGTTTACAAAGGGGTTGCCAAAATCCATTAACCAATGCTCTTTGTTTCTGCAAAAAGAACAGAAGAAAGTCTACAAAGCTTCTCCTCTCAGCGTGCGTCGTACTGCCACTCAGCACACTGTGTGTGCTTGTTCCCGTGGACACACTAACCCATCTGACCCATAAACACAACCGACTTATGGGATTACACAGGAGAGCCTTTTTAGGATGAAAATTACAAGAAATGAAAGTGAAAATTAGATTAGAGAAGAAGAAAAAGAATCGCACCACTGCCTACCCCAGTAGTGTGTGAACATATAAAAAAAAGCACCTAAGAGAAGGCGCTAACAGAAATTCTGACCAGAGAATACACAGCTGTATTTCAGTATAGAAAAAGTTGTCACCATCAAGGGCTGAAAAAGGGACTACAAAATCAGAACAGTGAATGCATCAAATCCTATCATACGTGAGAGGATACGGCACTTGACAGATTATATACAACTCAGCATACAGCTATTTTGTTTTCTAAAGTAAAAACCACAAGCCCACGAAAACACTACCTTTGCTATCAAGAGGAACACTCTGGAAATTTTCAATTGCTAGGAACCAAGTTGGAAAAAAAAAAAAAAAAAAAAAAGATTTAAGCTTCCTAGCTGTGCACAGGACAGCTTGCTCAGTAACCCACAGCTGCTTATCTTACACCCCCACACCGACCTGACACTTGTCCAGACGAAGTTTTAATTCGGTATTTCACAAAGCACTTCTGAATTAAGCCACATGTTTTCAGAAGAAGCATCCATCGACTCATTAAGGCAGCCATTAATTTACAGAAGTGAAAATATGAGCCGATTGCCAGGATATAAAGTGTTCCAAAATGCCTTCGGCAATAATTATTAGAGATTACCACGGAACACAAAGTTCCTGCTTTAACATCTGAGGAGTGAAACTGTCCATTTCATCGAAAAAGGCAAGATCTAACTGTTTAAGTTTACATATTACAAGATTGGAACCTTCTTCATTTCTTTCACCCAGTATTCTGAAAAAATTAGCTCAATGGGCTAGCTTTTACTGAAACGCTTTGAAGAAAAGTGATTGTAGTGATTACCATTTTTAATACGATATGGTCTAGTAATGAAATGTAATTGTGATATCCATGAACAAGAGTTTAACTGGATTTCAGCTACCACTAACAAGTCAAAATTCAAGTAAAAAGCAGTGTCCTTCATGTATAATTTGATCGCTCAAAACATAAGCCGATTTCCCTAAGCCTTTGTATCTGTAAAAGAGACTATTACATTTAAGCAGTGCCAGAAAGCACACAGCTCCTGGGGACGAGTCCACGGATCGGTCTTGTACAGTCTGAAGTACTGCAGCTTCCTCATCTCCTTCATTAGACAGCCTTGGTTTCATTCCCATCCCTAGCATATGCTCACTGGCATACTGTTGCCATTTCTCCACTGACAAATGCATTAAAAAAAAATAATCATATTCTTCCCATTCATAATATCAAGCCCATTTAGTTACTCCACACTATCGTCTCCCCGGATCAAGAACACCTTTTTTTTACGTTTTGAAACTTTTACACAACATTTACGATGAAAGATTAAATGCTTCTCACTGGAATCAAGATGACCTTGATTTAACGTTTCATTTGGAAATGAGCGTGAACTATTCTTGGTGCTGCACTGGCTTGAACTACTACAGTTGGGTGCAAACCAAGTTTTGAAAACCAGATGGTATTCTGCTCTCTGTATTTAATATTAAAGCACTGCTGAAGTACAACAGTGAAGACTGATGCACTCCTGGAGCAATCTCTTCTAGGTAAGCCCGAGGTCACGGCCACAAAGAGCTCGGTCATCTCTTCCCCAAATCAGCAGAGGTATCTCAAACTCCTGTGCTTGCAGCCGTATTTCCCCAAAATTTCACTTACATCTCAAGTTTGTCCTTGAATGTTCAGTAGTGCTGTGGGTCTGCAGGCAACCAAATTTCTCTCCAAAAGTGAAACGACCGATATTTGTACAGAGTTTGCAGTTTTTACTGGCATGAAAAAGTACAAATAAACACCTCCAGCCATTACTGCAGTCAAACTAGGCTAACACAGAGATCCACTTAATGCTGCCTGACTTGGAAGCAAAGTGGTTTTACCTAGATAAATGTTTAAGCTGTTGTATTTTTTTCACCCCACACAGAGCTGTATACAAGTGAAACGTACCAAAAAGTCAACTCCTTGCTTCATCCATTGAAACAGCTCAGTCAAATCTACACTGATGAAGAACTAAAACAAAGCTTTAAAGGAACAAGACATGTTTTTAAAAATCAAATAATTCATGTATTACTGGAATTTCTGCTTCACTTCAACCTTCATGATTCATACTTGCTCATTTCAATTCATGACAACATCTATGATTAAGGGAATGGACTCCGTGACTCTGCATAGAAATGCAAGCTCTAGTTTTAAATTGGCAAAAATTCTGATTATATCACTTATTCTTTGCGTATACATACGTAAAGATATATTCGTATCTATGAATAGACACGTGTACGTGTATATATATGTGTATGTACACATACACAGTCTTTCAAATTACCTTAAAGATTATTTGGTGAAGCCCAAGATGCAAACAAAAGGAGTGTTTCCCCAGAGATGCGGGTGATTTTGCCTGGATACTCTGGCAAGGCTCTTCTGAAAAGAGCTGAGACTCAATCTAATTCATGCCTTTCCATTCTGTAAAGTCAAGATCCAATGCAAGTGAATTTCTCGTTTTTATTAAGTCCTAATTATTACCTAAAGAAATACTCCAAATATATAAGGAGATTATTTTTTAAAACATTAAATCTGTGGTCTTAGTCTGGCTTCAGAGTGGAAGTGGAGTAGTCCCATCTGTTCATACACAAGTGACAAATTGGTCTGAATCAGGCTCAGAAACAGTATTACAATAAAATCCTAAGAACTTGTCACACTGTACATGCAAAACTATTTAAAAAACCATCAAACTGAGCCAACCTAAAAATACAAGCTGTTGGAAAACAAGAAATAAATAATTTGCTATTTTGGAGGAGTGATAATGTTTGAAAATGAAAACCTGAGAACACCAAACATATTAAGCAAAATCTATGCTCATATTTAAATATGGCCAAGTACGGAACGCTGTTCCAGAAGAACTGCAGTACAAAGTCTCACATCCCACTCATTTCTGGAAAGAAATATGCTGCAGTAAGAACCTATGTCACATAATCCATTTAAAAATGGATTAAAAGTTTAGGACTACCAAAACATCTGGAATGAGCCCCACTCATGGCTTTAGTGACCGAGTAATTCCAATTTAGGTGCCCGTAAATTCTCTTGCATCTGCGTTTGCTCCCGCAGAGGAACCACGCAGAGGAAGCGCCAGGCTCTGCCCATCTTTGGTCTCTTCTCTGCGAAAGCCAGAGCACGGGTTCCACAATCAGCACTGACTGTGGAGCTGCTGGCAATGAGGCCACCGGCACGCAGCTTGTCAACAAAAGCCTCTGCACGCGCAGAAAAATGCTCTCCAGTGTTTGCAATCGCTGCCTAATAACAACTCCTAAAAAGATAACATGTGATCTCTTAGCTTCCCAAATTACACCCAAATAATGAGTAATGATCTACAGCAGATGTAAACCTTGAAGACAGAGCAATATCAGTAGCCAGAAAAAAATAATTACATCTCACTTCACCCAAGGAATCCGCATTCAGCCAGCTTCCCCTGCACAATTCCCTCTTTGACTTGGTTTTCAATAGATAAAGCAATTGATGAACACAAGTTGGGTCAATTTCTATCCGGTAAAATCACTTGAACGCAGCAGGGTTTACCACCAATTAATATCATACCTGAACACCTGCAGCTACTGGGGATGACAAGAAAAAGAGTAAAGGAAAAAATTCATCCTAGTTTCAAGATATGGAATTGAATCAAGATGATACAAATGAAATTCCATTTCGTGCTCGATGTAGTTACTAAACAAGCTCTTTTTCTACAAAAAGAAGTGTAGAACATACAGGGCAACAGCTAGAACAAGAAGTTCATTTACTACAGGTAAGAAATGGTGCAACAAGGAGTGCTGAAATCCAGCCTCTTAAAAATCCAAGTTAATTTATTAAGAGAAGGAATGCTTTCAGCAAACAGCGCCAAAGAGCTCCGAACCAAGCTGTGGGGCAGGGACTGCTGCATGAGAAGCAGTCACTGAGGAGAGAATCGATTCGTAGTGACCCACGGGACTGCAGCTCTCGCAAACGAAACTCCAAGCAGTTTTAAAGCCGCCAGGACACCTACTGATGACACCTCCTGAGCAGGCTCCAAAGCGAAGGAGGCACCCGGGTGAACGTTCAGGCAGCTGCCCTGTTCTCAGCTCCCGTTTGCCGCGGCTGCGTTCCCTCGCACACGTGAATCGACACAGAGGTTCACTCATCACACACACTCTCAGCTTCCCTGATGACACATAATCCACAGGCTAGGCGAAAAGCTCAAATGATAAAATACCAGTCATTTTGCAGGATATTAAGCTTAATAAATCACCATATGCTGTTTAATGCTCTACTTACTGGAGTGGCAGCAAATAAGAGATTCAACAAATGTTAAGCATTTTTACGAGATGGAAAAGCAGGGCTACAAGCACGGCAATAAAGGAGAGGATTTTTAATCAGGAAAGGACTGGAACCCAAAGGAAAACAAATATCCACAATAACTGTGCTAAGTTTGGCAGATAACTTTATGAGGCTGTGGTGAGATCACACCCGCATTTTCAGAAATTATTGTACTGACCACTTCTGGTTCATCACTGCACATTACCGCGGTTTAACACATTCTTCCACCGTGTTAATTATACTGGCCCACTGTGTGTGCTTAAGCCAGTCAGCCCTTAATGGACAGAGAGCCTTCCTGCACCTCTAATTACTCTTCTTGATCACTTATGCCAGTATGTGCATTATCTGAAAGCATATCTTGCTTGCTTTCTTTCTTCCTTTTTTTTTTTTTTAAAGCAATAATCTAAAATTTAAACCTATTAAGTCGAGCACTCTAAATTATTGGCTTGCAAAATCCCAAAGTTCAATGGAAGACTGGGAAGGGCACAGAGATAAAAGTAACTTATGATGCTACAGTTATAAAATTTCTATTACTCAAGTATTCAAACCACATAAAAAAGCCCAAAGATAAATAACTACACAACAGCAATAACCTCTCAAGGCCTTGTGGTAACAGCCCTCACCTATATCAGCTGCACACTACCGTGCTGGACACACTGAAGCACTACAGAAAATCATGTTGTAGAAGTGTGTCACCGTGAGACAAAAAAACCTTGACCACTGGAATAGCCCTGAACGGCTCAATCTGAGATTCACTCTCAACCATTCCCTTTGTTTTTGTAAGGGCTATTCACCTTTGAACAGAAACACAGATTTTCCAAACTAGGATGAATAAAATATTTAAGCAACACCATTATGTCAACATTGAATAGAAAAGAAAATGAAACTCACCACCACTTCATTGTAATACTGCCTATGAGTTGTAAACAATAGAGTTATTGTATAAATAAAATGACTGATATCTCTAGACATAATTCAATGTGAAAGCTGATTGTACAGAAAATAATGAAAATTAGTTCATTCCTACCTTATCGTTTCTTCTATCAGTCGATCTGAGCTGAAAGGCAAAAGAAAAAAAAATGAAGTCAAAAAAAGTAACAAGCACCAAGTACTATTCTAGATTATGAAACCAACAATTGCCATAACACAAACCTCAACAAACCTGCCCTTAGAATGTCTGATTTCAGGGTGTTGTCACTGTTTGCTACCACAGAGATTTGGTGTCTATATATGATGAGACTCTCTGGAGAAGATGCACCTACTGTCCTCTGGAGCAGCACTTCCTAACTGTATGCAAGAGCAGATGCTAGGAGAACACATAAATCACTGTGAGGATGGAAAAAAGGGAATGGGCTCCAGGATTCGTGGCTAATTAGCGTTACCTGAGCCTGATGTGCACCACGTGCCCAGGACAGTTTGGAAAGGAATATTAGAGAAGGAAATACCTACATTTTTTGCTCTTTAATCTTGGTCATTCCTGCCCATGCCTCAAAAAAAGCAATTAAAAATAAAAGCTGAGGCTTGGTTCCAGGTGATAACATCTCAAAACACTGCTTCAGAGCTTGGCTACCAAACACTGTCTTACGGTGGTTAACGAGGCAAGTTCCTTCTATAGTAATAGCGGCTGGATGAGAACTAAGCAACGCTTACGGGAAACAGAACACACACCATCTGTAAGAGAGAGACCCTGATAACGTGCCCCTTCCCCCTTGCTACCACATGTTAATCACGTTTCTGTGTCGCATCGCTGGGAAAAGGACAGCCTGAAATACAGCACCACAGAGAGAATATTTCAGCTAAAAAAAAAAAAAAAAAAAAAAAATATGTGCAAGATTAAGATGACAAACAAGATTCTCGGAAGACTTGAGCAATTTCTCTTTTTCTGTACACAACTTCTTACAGACAGGTTTTTAATCACTGTTTTACAGACAATTACGAAATCCCAGAAAAACATATGTTGTTACAGTAATCAATATCTCAAATGTAACACTGACATAGAGTAGGTGACTGCCTCCCTGCGTCCCAATACTGCAGAAACAATGATGCATCCCTACAACGGCACAGATTTACACAAACTCTTGTAGAACGGACTCCTCGTTCCAAGTGTTTGGCCACCTCGGGAACGGAAGGTATCAACAGCCTCCGGCGCAGCACAGCTCTGCCTCTGACTCAGCCAGAGCTGCCCAATTTGGAACTCTTCTTCTACCCACAGCAATTCTGGAGATCCCCCCACACCTCCAGCTGGAGGCACGGCGAAAGAGCACGTCGTGCAGCGTGCGCACGCGTGTGTAAAGGGCTCCGGGGGGAGATGCTAACAGAATGTCCTTATTTGTCTGTGAAGAGGAGTGAAAACATGAAGGTTGCTATTTCAGTCTAGTCCATGCCTTGAAATATGGAGACAGCACACAGAGCACTAAAAATATTTTTCCCGATTTTAAGTGGAGAGGGACTCAACTGGGGCAGCAAACACTGGAACTAGAACACTCCTCTCTGCTCCCAAAACAAAGCCACGCTCCAAAGAGTGGTATCAGTTGCAAGTGCATCGGTTTTAAAATCATTTTCATTCACTGTGGTGTTTATTACCACTGGCACAGAGAAGTAAAACGCCATAGCTATGTACACACAATGATGTGTAGACTTGAGACTGTGTACAGTCTCACGTCTCACAGCATCCGATAATGCCCCCAAGGCAAGCAGAAAAGTGATGCATTCAAGATTTCTGTACTTGCTGATTTTCGAAGACATAAAATTCAACTGAGAATGTGCCTTTCATACATAGATGGTCTCTAACAGACAAGTGTATTATGTGGGCAGTACATCATAAGAATAAACTGTAAAAACATTGGAAAACAGTCTGAAAAGCAAGAACGGTGCACAAGAATGCACCATTTTTAAAATGTTATAGGTTTTTTAAAAAATTTATTCACAAGAAAAATTATCAGGAGCCTAGCTAGAAGTAAGTCACACTTATAAAAATTCTGTAGAACAAGACATTGCCAGAACAATCCTGTTTGGAATTCCCCTACCCTGGTAAAATCACCACCAGCATTACCGGCTCTTTCTATGTTTAACTGATTAAATTTTAGTATTTTCATTTTGATAAAATGAAGACGACGGGGAAGTTGAACACATTTAGAGACCTTAAGTGAACTAGATGTTCTCCAGGGTTTTCAGAGCACGAAAATTAGGCTTGCCAGTTTGCAGCAAACCCTAACTGCTTTTTATGTTAGTGAAAGCTGTAGTTAGGCAGTTTTATTGCTTAATCAGAGACGTAAACACAAAAAGTATTTAAAAGCTTTGGATTCAATTATATTATAGTGCATTATTTTTTATGTATGTATGTATACATATAAAAACAAACCCCGGAAACATAGCTACCTGTAAAATGATGGCAGGCAGAAGTTAATAAAAATGCATAAAGCCAGTAATAAACAGTTCTCTGGACCAACAAACATAGACCTTAGATGCAAATGCCAACATCAGGCATTTAGGAGACATCTGAAGTCACAAGATGAATGATTCTCAACTTAAACAGGGACATCATCCCAACTATTTAAAAGGATGAGATGCATATGAATTTTCTTCAGAACGTTTGATTTATAGGCAAGGGCAGATTGAACTAACTCTTGGTCTTAAATAAATAGCTGGGAAGAATACAGATTTACTAAACACAACTTCCAGTATGTCCTTCCCACCCCAAGGAGCACCATCTTTTAACAACCCTCAGAGGATTTCCAAACACATCTCTTACTTGCAAACCTCCAGCAGGTGAACAAACTCCAACAGAAAACAGCAATGACATTCACTGAAATTTTGGTAAAAGCAGTGTGAGCAGGAACATTTTATGGTAAAAATCTGCACAACAGAATCCCGCAGAGTTCTGTTAAGTTTAGTACTTCCTGCAAAAAAATCTCTTGACGTTGTTGTTCTGCTTTCCAAGCAAGACAACAAATGCAGTGGACATTCCCTTATGAACATCCAAGCAAGCAAACAATGGATCTGGGCAACATTAATCTGATATGCCATCAGTTTCAATAAGCTGTGCTTTTTCACCTGTCGAGACAGATGGCACTTTCACAAAGCCATTTAAAAATACTATACGGAAGAAAGGCTGAAAGATGCTGAGGCAATCACCTACTGTAATAAATGGCACAAATCCAACAGTAGCAGCCATGCATATGAAATAATCAGGCCTCTGTGCAACTGCTGTCTTCAGAAAAGATTGTGCAGTTTGTCATTTAAATATGCAGACAGGTAAATTAAGCCAAAGGAAAAATTAACTGAAATACGCCTCGAGGATAGAAAAGAAGCCTGCCCGTCACATCACGCTTTTACAACTACAGAAAGTGTTTTATGGGTTTTTTTTAAAGCAAATCTCTATGCCAGTAGTTAAAATTCAGTAATATAGATGATTACTTAGGTGAGGGCTGGGCTTCTCCTATAGCCATGGATTTTGCTGCTGCTAGATACCAATACAAGCGCTTGTCAAAGGAACAGCAGTAAAACTCATCTGCACACAACTCATTTCACAGGCACTTTAAACCCTTCAGATAAATTAAGGGCAATATTATCACAAAGAATAATTTAAAAAGGATCAGACAAAACCCCTGTAGAATAAACTAATATAGCACTTAACAATTCTTTTCTTACTTTCATAAAATATAATTAGAGAAATAATAATTTTACTTTGTTCTTTCTCTAACTGCAGGATTAGTCTCGGCTCTCACCAACTCCCTGCCCTAAATCTCTGTATTTTCACAGTGCTGGATCACCAGGCAACGTGGAGCTTCCAGGAATGCAAATATTGCCAAACATACTTGATATTCTAATACAAATATACAGACTATGATGAAGCAAATCAGAGTTACACAGTCAGTTATTTCCATCATAATAACCATTGCTAACTCACAAGTGAAAGAAACACTGTGCACACACACAAACACACCCAGCTCCAACTCATTTCTTCTGCTTGCCAATGTACCTTGTAATCTAAACAATTCTGAAGTCTTTTCTGAAGTCTTTAAGAACTTAACTAGAAGAATGTAAAGCAGAACACTTTTTTTTTTTTGGCTAAGATAACAAACAAGATATTACAGATTTTGTAAGACTCATCTCAAGTTTGATTCAATTCAGTGTCAAAGAGAGTGAATTACACTGGAGCTGCTTCGTTAGTTTGGACAGAATCCTACAGCTGATAATGAAGACAAAAATTGGTGTAGAAGATGACTCACTGACTGAGACCCAACACAAGAGCATGGTGAGACAAACGTACCTAGAGTATATGACACGCAAAGAGAGAAAATTTGTAATAGAGGACCCTGCAGACAACACAAAATTTGCTCCTGTGTTTTTATGGAAGAGCAGAAGTAGCACCTGCTACAAACGCACAGCATGCACCGGCACGGGGAGGAGCAGGAATGTATTTGACTATGAAGCACACATCTTGCATCTCCAGAATGAGAAGAGCTAGCTGGCCAAAAACAAAGTGAGGCAAGATGGGCATTTTCAGGGATAAACAGTTTGCCCACAGAAACCATTCTGAAAGCAGAGAAAGTGCAAATACCAACACAAACTGCTATCGTTTGTGCGTTCCCTTTGTCAGTCAATCAAAATACAAATCTGGGTGCTAAGGAGATACAATGTTTTCATGCTTTCTGTTGCAGTGGCCAAAATAAAATAAGACCCTACAACAATCAAACATAAAACCCAGCATAAACACGAGCATTAAGTCAATGTATACATTTGCTCCAAAGGAACAGTATGTTAGCACCACACCTACAAACTCTCAACACATAAGTAAGCTTATTTCTGCGGATCACTGTCCTGGGGAGTCTGGGACTCAGCCATCACTTTCAATAAGAATTAGGAAATTACAAAATTGGAAAAGAAAAAAGCACAATAGCACAACATCATGTTGCTTTTAATCAAAGCAAGCAACCTGTTAAATCTAGAATGAAAGGCACTGGAACACAACCCATCGCTCTAGGCAGGAGTTAATCAACATCACTTGGTGTTGAATTTGTTTCCAGATGGTTCATGTGTACCTTGTACACGAGATAACACGCAAGAGTCATGCTTTTCACCATAGGGAAGAACCTGCCAAAGATTTCCCAGAAAATAAACCTCTTGTTGTTGGGGAAATCTGCTCTCTCCAACTGCAATCCTATGATACAAAATTCACTACAAACTGGACTCCTAGCTGCACTAAATAAATATCTCAACAGCTTATCAATTCCAGCAGTTTGGACTTAAGATAAGCTACCATAAGTACTTTCTTTGCAGCTGTCTCACATCTGTAAACATGTCCAGATACACACTGCAACCACTAAAAAGATTTGTTGTTCTAACTCACTTTAAAGAACAATGTAAGGGATGCAAGCAAATACCAAGGGATGCTCTCCCTTGGCAGGAGAGCCCTGAACCCAGGGATCCACCTTCACAGGTCCAAAACCACCAACGGGTTGTTTCTCCACGATTTCCAAAGGGCACAGCCTGCATCTCCACTGAGCTCCATGGACTTGTGTGGGAATTATCAACAGAGTGAAAGAAATGTTTCTGCAAAAAGAGGAGTTAGCCAAGAAAGCTCTTTGGCACATCGAAAGACGACTGGAGAGAGCGCCTGATGTCTGAAAGTCCCAAGAGGGCGAGCAACAGCAATCCTTCTTCCTAAAAAGCTGATCTATAAGGAAATAAGAGCCTTCTCCATAATCTGCAGTATACAGTTTACCCAAAGAACGCAGTTAAAAACTTAAAATGAAAAGAGCTCCCATCGTCAAAACGAAGCGGAGCAGCTGGTTGCCTGTTAGTAAGCACAAAACCAATGCCAGGGTGGCACCAGCCGCCACATAATGAGGTTTCGGGAGGCTCTCTATTCATGGTTGTGAAAGTTCCTGGATAGATTGGCCCTCGCATATAATTGCTCCGTATTACCCAGAGGGACAAAGTGAAATGAACCGAGAAGGGCAGGTCTTACTGTAAGTCATTACCAGTAACCACAATTGTCAGAACAATTCCAGTAACTCACTAATGGGCTATATCGGCATTCCCTCAAGTTTTACATGCTGCATGCACAGCTAGGATTCAGTGGGAGCGCTGGTTTCATTATTTCCTCTGGTTTAAACCTTATAATTTTAATCATACCTTTAACTGCAGGGTAAACCTCTCAAAACCAACACTTGTAAGGAAGGAAGTAGGAACAGGCTTCAATATCCAACACTGATCTGACAAAAAATGAGCTCTACCAAGATAATCTGTCATTACTGACTTGTTGGGCACACACAGACGAGACAGATGCACAAATCATAAGAAACACAAGCTTTTTATAACCCGTACCGTTACAGAAAAGATGGTGCCGCTTTTCTAGCTCAGTGGTTTCTGACTAAAGCTAGATAAAGCTAGGAAGGTTGTTTTAATACTCACATACATCTTGCAGAAGGGCCCCATCACATAAACAACTTCATAATTATGATCTTTTTAATCTCCAGTGAAGCTAACACAGACCTAAGATGACAATCCAATTTTAATTCAGTACAAACCCCTAAAATACAAATTGATGGAAATGTATTCTACTTCCTAACTGCGTTTACACCTGCTGTGGTTTTGAGGGTTCGTTTGGCAGATGTGGAAAGCTACATGGCTTTCATCCAGGACCTGGCCAAAGTACCTCGTGCTGCGACTATCTAGCTGTAAGTTTCAGAAAACGACTCTTAAAATTGCATAGTTAATGATATAGTATAACGAACATTCATGGTTCAGAATTTAAAGTGCACACTACATTTAAACCATCTACAATCTAAATTCAGGATGCAATTCATTAACGGGTGAGGATCTCAACATTTTAATTCCGACCTAATTTCGCTGTGTTCGTAGACTTGTCTTTTTATCTAAGACTGAACAAGCTGCATTCTTCCAGAAGTGCGACTATACTTATAAACAAGTCTCTCAAGCGAGAGGAAAACACTCTGCATCTTCCACTTGACAACAAAACTAAGGTCCTTGAAAGGCTGTAAGCAAAATTGTATTATCAGGCTAAAATAGACATGCTTTAGTGGGAATTTGGATCTACCTCTGCTTACCAGTATGGATTTGACAGAAAGTATCCTCAGCAGAGGGGAGTCGATGGCTTTTATCAAAGCACTGGTGAAGCAACACAGAGATACCTGCACAGGCTGCCATACAGCAGCCAAGAACGACGAGAACCTCGTTCAGATGCATCAGTACAGAAGTTCAAATTAAATAATCTCAAGAATGACATTTACACAGTAACATGATAGCTTCTCAGAGGTACACTCTATATTTGAGAAAAATGAAAGCAATCACTATTTAACACATCCATACACGTCAAATGAAATTCAACAGTTTGTTTCTACTGGAGGTTCCAATCACAAATAATGAGCAAGCACTTCTGGCCTTAAAGAATAATGAAATATACAAAAAAAAACCCCACTAACACAAAAACAAAACCCAAAACCAAAACCATGTCACATTGGAATAATAAATGATTCTCAGACTCCGCAAAATAAATTCTATAAAACTTCACAATTGTTGATTCTATTCAGAGATGCACCTACTTTTCAGAACCAACCCAGGTAAGAAGGATTTCAGTACTTGTCAGAGCCCTAATTTCAGTGCAGACCTGGAGGGGGGAAAAGCTGTCCTAGTTAAGAAACAGTGTTGAAAGAAAAGCTAAAAACAAATAAAACATACATCACTGACTTGTTTATTTCTGAAACCAGCATGAAACTTCAGAGGCAAACACAGAGCTCTGAAGTCTGAAGTGTGGTTTTCTATCCCTCCCTCTCCCCAAATCAAAGGCACAGGCTTGTTTCTGCGGTAAAGCCCAGAACCGAGACCCAGAGCAGAGTTTTAGTCCCAGCCACCCTTTGCCACGATATATTCAGGTGATCATTCACACTGTGTGGTGAGGGTTTGTTCTTTACTTTCCACAGACATTCAGAAAAACCTGGCATAGCTTCTGTAGGCTTTTCCCTGGGGGTACATGGAAGCTCATGCAAAAACCTTCACATTTTATAGAGATGAAGAGCACACAGTGAGTTTGGGCTTCTTAATGCTAACACCTCTGTGACTGCATCCTTCGTCACTTGGATAATTCAATTTTGTAGTGGAAGTTACAAAGAAGGCCCCAAACTGGGTTTCGTGCATGCATGTTGTGAGTTTCTTGGGTTTGTTTCTGTGGTTTTTCTCCCCTCTTTCTTCAAATAGAATTCATTTTAGACCTACTGAAGGATAAAAATATCACTACAGTCATCAGTGTCAGAAATTATTGATTACAGTATTTTTTTAAAGTAATCAAACTGTAAGGAAAGCATGCAAATACATCTTGTGAGATGAATATAATCTTTGGTTTAGTATTTTGGGGTAGGTTTGGTTTTTTAAGTCCTAAATACAGCAGAGGAAGATGAAAAGCACTAGTTGATTTTACTCTAATGAAGCTCAAGCTATTCTTAGTGGGAAAACTTCTTTTAAATCCTGAAGTGCTTAGCTGATTTTCATGTTCTTTTATTAAGTTATTTATAAATAATAACGATACCCAGGAGAGCATCTTCCTTCATTGCCTGCAAGCTTTGAACCTCCCCAAATTCTCATTAAACCACTTCAATAACTTGCCCATACAGTCATAATTACAGTCACATAATAAGCAGTGAAGTTTCTTTTTTTCCAGAAGACATGAACCATCTCCCTCATTGAGGAATATGTACTATTAAAATTAGGAAATAGGCAAGTTGTGCTCAGTCTGGTGCTGTAGGTAAGTTTATGATATGGCCAAATCTCATATTCAGTCTGGGACTGTCACAGGGGAAGCCGACGTGGCTGCTTACGAAGTGGCCTTGGGTCATTCTGCTATGAATCTGCAAGAGACAGAGGTTCTGCCAGCGGGCTTGGAAATAAAACCCATTCAGCTCCATGAAGATATAAGGCTAAAGGAAGGAATCACCGATGCGTAACTGCAACTGAGAAAACTCTGCAGCAATAGGAGACAGAGCAGAAAGAAAAAACAGAATCGTATGTTGAAATAGGATTATGGTACAAGTCGTTCTGCATACTTAAGTAAGCTTTTGTAATACCAAAAATCCTCCTTTGTTCAAATCCCTTCCTTGAAAACCATTTTATTTGTGCTGCTGCTCAGACAGAGCATACAGCCCTACTCCAAAAGTCTGTGCTATGGATATTCAGTGGTCAGTCAGTAAGGCAATTACCGCCGTCATCCAGACTGGCTAGCTGAGGCAATAGCACACACACTTCTAATGCAATAGTTTCCCAAACTTCCTTATTCCAGAAGCAAAGAAAACAAGCCAATGGCATTTGGGAAAACAGCAATACACCATTGCCAGAGCTCTTGCAATTAATGGCCAGCAGAGAAACGTTTTAACCCAGATTCCTCAATCTTCCCTTGCACTGTATCTTCCAGTTCAATAGACAAAGTGCTGCAGCTTTCCATTACTACAGCACAGCAAGTCTGCAGCCAAATTACACCGTAGTCCGTGCTTCCTGGCAAACAGTCCACACCAAGGATATGGACAGCATGGACTGTCCTTCCATAGCAGATCTGGTTTGTATTTTCATAACTGCTGTAAATCAAATAAAATTATTCATTATCAAGGGCCACTTCAGTTAAAATCTGTATTAAAATTAAGAGAATGGAGCGACAAGAACACCACATTCTGCTTTGACGTGAACAAAAAATAAGTTTAAATTAGAGGTAAGTTTTGCAATTAAAAAAACCAAACCTTTACTGGGCCTGACGAAAGCAGAGCTCAGCAGTTCTGAGACTGCAGAGCAGGCAGCCAGCAGGCACCCAGGGAAGAGGCTCATCACACTCCTCCCTCCCTGCTGCTTCCCCAGCCAC
>JAAGAY010137103.1:0-17822 GCA_011801015.1 Ardeotis arabs | reverse complement strand
GCGGGGGCCGTGGGGTGGTGCCCCTCGCACCATCCCCCCACGGCCGCGAAGGAGTCGCTCGCCCCTTCCCTCCCGCTCGCCCCGGGCCCCCGCTCACCAGTGGGCGCGCTGTCGAGGATGCGGAGGTCGTAGGCCCCGGAGCAGCGGTAGTTGGCGGCGGTGCCGTTGTCCCACACCACGACCACCTCCTCGGGGCTCTCGAAGCTGCGGACGGTGCCCACATGGCCCTCGCCGCCATCCTGTTTCCCCCACTTCCAGTCCGGGCCCCGAACCACCCGGGCCCCGACTCCCTCCACCATCACCCGGTTGTTCCGCGAGCTGCTCATCCCGGCGACCCCCCGCGGGACCGGGCCCCGGGGCGGCTGGAGGGGGCGCGCAGCCCGCAGGCGGCGAAGGGGGACCCCGATGGGGACGGCTGCCTCGGGCGCGGGGAGGGAGGCCGCGGGCCGCGGATGCCGGTGCAGCGAGGGAGGAAGGGGAGCGGGAGGGAGGGGGGCAATCCTGACGCGACGGTGAGCGGGGGAGGGACCCTTCCGACCGGCCGGGAGACGCGACCGGGGCGGCGGGAGTCTCCGGCCGACTCTCCTCCTCGCTTCCCTCCTACCTACATTCCTACGCACCCATTCCGGGTGCCACAGCCGTCAACCCCCCCTCCCCAGCCCGCGGCGCCCGCCCGCACCCTACAGCGGCAAAGCCACCGCCGGCCCCGCGCGCCCGCCGCTACATCCGGGAACTGCTGCCGCGACGGCGGCGGCACCAGGGAGACCGGCGGCGGAGCCCGGCGCCCGCCTCCCCCGCGCTGCGCATGCGCCCGCCCTCAGCGCCTCTGCGCAGCCGCAGCGCGGCGGGGGGCCCGGGCGCGGCGGAGCGGCGCGCGAGCGCCCCCTGCGGAGCCGGGGTGGGCACTGACCGGCGCTCCGGTGCCGCCGCCTCCGCTTCCCCGAACGGGCCGCCGGCCTGTGCCGCTGGGAACGGGAGGAAGCAGAGGAAGGAGCGGGGATTTATCTACCGCTGCCGGCAGAGTCGGCTGGGGCTCCCCCAAATCGCCAGCCTGGCAGTTCCCTGTTGGGGCGCGGGCGCTGTGGAGGCTCCCGAGGGCAGCGGCCCTGCCCGGCCCTGGGGTGATTTGGGCGCCAGGGAGGGCTCTCCGGCGGCCGGGGTTCCCAAATCTCGCTCTTCCCTCTCCGTCCAGGAGAAGGTGTTCGTATCGCCCCTCCTTTCGTGACAGAGGGATTGTCGGTTAAATTGTATCAACTAAGTCTTGTGCGATCTAGCATAGGTACATCGGTGTTGCATTTTCCTCATTTTTCAGTTACTTCTGTGCCCTGAAATCCTATTTTCTTTTCAAACTGTGGACCCCAGTTCTGCATGGTGTAGAGGTGAGTCTAGTGGGGCTGTACCTCTGTAGCCCAGGAGCTTTTTTAGCTGGTATTGAGGTGCTCCGTGCAGCAAAAGGGGGGAATCTGTACCTCCACCTGCCCTTCCCACCTTGGGGCATCCCTGCAGAGAATGCAACTACTCAGACTTGGAGCACATACCTGCAATTCAATTCTTCATAAACTGCCTTCTTCCTTAGCACTCTCATGACACTCAAGGATTTCCTTTAATTCCACACATCCTGGCTAATCTTATATAGAACGTGATTCTTCATTTTTTAAATGGTCCTCTGATTGTTTTTGTCTCTCTTTAATGATACTCTGTGTCAACTTTTTTTAAGTGTCCATCTCAAAGGATAGACAAGTCTGAACCAGACAAAAGAATACCATTTCTTAGTCAACAGGGAAATGGCAGCCCAGCTACCCTTGTGCCCTGGGTATTTTTACTGTTTCTGTGCTTCCTTCCACCTTTGTGGTTATTAGTATGGCTATTAGAGTCTATGAGATCACTTCCTGACTTCTTTTGTGTAGTTTTCTCACAGTATGTATAGCAGAGCAGAATAATACGAACATGTAACCACCAGACTACCACCACATTCCTCACATAATTCATTCCTTCCTAACCCATGCTAAGGCTAAAGAATGCTGCCTTAAACATGAAGTTGTGTCCTGACAATAGGCACTCCCAAGCAGTGTCTGATTTCTACTTCTGCAGTGGAAATCTCAGAACAGTAGTGGCTACCACCCTAGGAAAGCATGCGATTGCCAGGCAGTTTGGGTTTTCTTGCAGATACTTCTCCCCACACAAAAGCTACCCACAGCTTGTACTAGCTTATTACATTTGGTACATGTAATTGAAATTAAATGTAAAACACATGGCAGAATTTCCCAGAGATTCTGGAGAGTTCTTTATCTAATGAAGGATCTAGCTAGGGTCTATATATGGTCATAATGTTCCCATCTGCCTCATTCTACTTTTTCGTTCTTTGATAGTTATGGGCAAGTATAAGGTTCATGCATATCTAAAGATAATGCAGAGCACATTTTTCTATTACTCTTTGATGGAGTTGGATAAAAAAGGGGGTTTTTTGCAACCAGGAGATGAGTCTCAAGAAAACCAACAAAGTCTGAGATTAGAATTAGTTCTCCTGGAGTGTATCAGAAGAGTTGACCCCTTACATTTCTTTTTCCAAGAAATTCTGAATTATAGACCTTTAGAGAGTCCATTGCTGCAGTTCAGCAGCAGTGCCTGTAGGCAGATGCTATCTTGGAGCTTATTCTCCCGATAATCCTTCTCTTGACCACTCTTGCTCTGTCTATCCCAATAGCCCCTGCCTCTCCTACTCACCTGCTTTTTCGATCAGATTATTTACTTGCAGTAAACGCAATCTCTAAAGATGCATGGATTATTTTAGAGGTGGCTTAGTCACACAATACAGGTAATAACTGAAACCCAGTGTCTATATGGTTGAATGTGAATGCCCCTCTAATAGCTGAGAGTTCTCCATAGCTCAAAATACAGAAGCTTGTACCATTTTATTGGTGTGGTAGAAAATAAAGAGTGGATAAACTGATTTGATGTATTCACTTGCCAGTGACTACATGACTGATTTCTAAACTCTAATCTCCTGTCACTTCTAGTCCTACACAGCCACAAAGTTGTGAAAGTTGCAAAATTGTCATTGGCTTCATGACTGGGTTTTCCAGAATTGCAAATATTTTACGGTGTTATCTTTTTGAATCGTACATTATATACATTATATTATTTATTCTGTGCATCTGCCTGGTGTTCAACCAATCAGTACGGAAAAAAAAAACTGAACCTTTTACCTGAATTAGTCTTCAAAATAACCAGTAAATAGTGGTTTCAGATGTAGATTTAGAATGATGGAAACATAGCATGGTTTGGGTTGGAAGCGACCATTAAAGTTAATCTAGTCCAACCTCCCTGCAATAAGCAGGGACATCTCCAACCAGATCAGGTTGCTCAGAGCCCTGTCCAATCTGGCCTTGAATGTTTCCAGGCATAGGGCATCCACCACCTCTCTGGGCAACAGTTCCAGTGCTTCCCCACCCCCACAGTAAAAAATGTCTTCCTTATGTCTAAATCTAGCCTCTTTTAGTTTAAAACCATTACCCCTCGTCCTATTGCTACATGCCCTGCTAAAAAGTTTCTCTCCGTCTTTCTTATAAGGCCCCTTTAGGTACTGGAAGACTGCTATAAGGTCCTGCTGGAACCTTCTCTTCTCCAGGCTGAACAACTCCAACTCTCTCAGCCTGTCCTCATAGGAGAGATGCTCCCTCCCTCTGATCATTTTTGTGGCCCTCCTCTGGATTCGCTCCAACAGGTCCATGTCCTTATGTTGGGGGCTCCAGAGCTGGATACAGTACTGCAGGTGGGAGTCTCACAAGAGTGGAGCAGAAGGGCAGAATCACCTCCCTCAACCTGCTGGACACACTTCTTTTAATGCAGCCCAGGATATGATTGGCCTTCTGGGTTGCAAGTCCATATTGCCAGGTCCTGTCCAGCTTTTCATCCACCAGCATCCCCAAGTCCTTCTACGCAGGGCTGCACTCAATCCCTTAATCGCTTAGCCTGTTGACCCTGCTTGGCAGTTGACCCAACCTCGGTATAAGACTTTGCACTTGGCCTTGTTGAACCTCATGAGTTTCATATAGGCCCACTTCTTGAGCTTGTCCAAGTCCCTCTGGTTGGCATCCCATCCCTCAGGCGTGTCAACTCCACCACTCAGCTTAGTGTCATCTGCAAACTTGCTGATCCCACTGTGTCACTGATGAAGACAATAAATGCTACTGGTCCCCTTGAGGGACATCACTTGCCACCGATCTCCATCTGGACATTGAGCTGTTGACCATCCTCTGGACACAACTATCCAACCAATTCCTTATCCACTGAACAGTCCACCCATCAAATTCATATCTCTTCAGTTTAGATAGAAGTATGTTGTGGGGGACCATGTCAAGTTTTAAAAGGACACAACAGAGAACGAGGAAGGATATCGCTTTGGGGAAAGACTTATTTTTCAAGTTACATTGGACGTTAGTGGTCCTATCTGGTATTTTTCTGGTATTAGCCACAGGAGTATGTATCAGCATGAAAATCAGTAGTAGAATAATAAGCAAAAGAATCCAATTCTGAATAAGCACCTGAAGACTCACAGAAGGATGGAGATGGCAGAATCAGAATGTGAGTAGCAAAAGGAAGAAGAGAGCTTTGAGTTTTTAAAATGAGCCAAATTGAAGTGAGAAATAAATAAAGCTAGAAATAAATGAAACATGCAAAGGTATAAACAAGATGCTGATTCCATAGGATGTTGATTCCAATTAAAATATTCCAACAAGAAAAGTGACAAATACAGTGTTTTCAGGTATGTATCAGCATTTTGTTTGCAGTGGGAAACTGGACACAGTAATACCTTAAGGAAAGACCTCGTGTTCACTTTCCAACTGAAAAAACTCTTGTTGGCCTAGGGCCTTTTGCAGGCAGAGGGAGTTCCTTGGCTGGTTGGTTTCACACTGAATAAATACATGCAGCATTTTCAGTTGTTTCTAACAAGTCTTTGGTCCCTTGACGTGTCTGTTCTCTTCTCCTGATGAATGCTGACAGTTGATCAAGTCTCCTAAAATTGCATTTGCCCCTCATTGCACAGAATGGTTGTTTCACAGCCTTAGAGCCAACATGTGCTTACTGTCCAGGTAATGGAATCCATCAGGCCTCAAATTGCAGAGAAAAATGCCATCTAAACCTCACTACTGGAGTTAACAGAAGGGTTATTTCTTTGTTTTTTTCAGTCTACAATCTAGAAATCATACTCACTCATAAGCCTCCTCACACCTAGCACCAGCAGAGGCATGGGACCTATGTTCTTTTCTGCCACCCCTGTTACGGGAGGAGACCACCAGGGCAGGCTGGCAGAGCAGTAATGCCTTAAACTGCTGCAGCAGGAGCAACCAAAGCTTATCTGCCAAAGGCCTTATTTTCCTGAACAGTGCTGCTGTAATTAACCACTGCCGCCTGCCTTGTGAGGCAGTGCTGGCTTTGAATACCTCAGGTAGTCATGACAGAGCAGTTTAATCACCAGCTGGAGGAAGGGAATCCACAATGCTTTAGGAACGCTTGCCTGTAATTGCTAAGACTTATTAACATGCATTCAGTGCAGGAGCCTGGCTGCACAAAAAAACCTACAGAACGAGTTCCCTTCTGGCTACCCAAATTCATGTACATTGCTGAGTCACGCCATCCTCCAGCTGGTGATTATGGTCTTCCTCACTACTTCCTGCCGCCATATTACAGCAATCCAGTGAGGGGCCAGGAAGAGAAGACCTCTGATTCATGCAGAATTCAGTGCTGTGCATAACCTAATGACATCCCTTCAAAGTCCTTGTTATTGTTGGAGAGCATATTAACTTTTCGTAAGAGCAGCTGCTACCCTCCTGCAGGGTAAGACAACACTCACAGAGTCACAGGAAACAGGACTTTAGAGACCATCCAGCCTATGCCCCTATTCATCTAACCCATTCCAGGGAGCTGCTTGCCTAAACTCTGCCTGGTTGCCTTTTGGTTCTGCAAAATGTCACACTCCAGCAGGGAACCCTAATATAAGTATTTGCGTGGATTGAACAGAGACTTTGACGATAGAAGCTTTTTTTTTTTTCTGGAAGGTTTTGTTTGATTAAAGCTGAACTTACGATGTAGGATCTGGAACAGGCAATGCAGAAAGGGGACTGTGCCTACTGCAGGAGAGATGCCATGTGAAAAGCCTGCTTTTATATGGTTTAGAAGAAAAAAATCCCAACTTCTTGGAAAGACAATGATCAACTTGTGGAGTTCAGAGGTTTTGTTTAATATCTTGCAGAAATTCTGAGTTTTCAGAATTTGTCACATGAAGGATATATACAAATAGTTTCCTAGGAGTTGAAAAGGAGCATCTAGTTTACATATAATGAGCAGATTGTACTTTTATTTTTAGAATACTAAGGTAGAGCTTATTAATTTCTAATAACCTGAGTCAAAAAATTTTGCCTCCTCAGTTCAAGACTCTGTATTACAACAAGCAGTTTTCTCAGCTCTGCTCTTAAAAATGGAAGGCTTTCTAGATTTTAATTTTCTAGTTTTTAGCAAAAGGGGTTTTTACAATGCAGTTTTTTTCCTGTGGATAAAAGTATTAGGAAAAGGAATTAAGAAGAAGTAAGCAACTGCCTTGGTTTTTTCAAAATGCACCAGCTCTTCTGGGTGGAACTAACTCAACTGAGGATGAAAGATGGAAATATTGGCAAATGAGATTAAAACTATTTTACTGGGAAAAAAAAATTGCCCCAAATGTCATGTTTAAAAAAAAAAAATTAAAAGCATGTAATCACCCTCCACAGAATATGACACATCTTTTTAAGTAAAAATATACATTATGTATATTTTCTAGAACCTGAAGAACCAGTTAGGAACCTTAAGCCATGTCCTGTTTATCCATAGTTTAATGTATAAAAAAACCCAAATTCCTCAGCCTCTGCTGCCATCACGTGGCCATGTGCCATCTCTCATTAATGCTAATACGCACCTAACCTGTTAACTTGTGGCACTGTAATTCCACTGCTTTACCAGATGCATTATCCATAACACAATCCAATTTCTTCTTCCATTTTCAGAAATTATTATCTTCGCCTAACAGGAGCATCCTGGAATCTTCTCCCTTGGTGAAGGTTTTAAGTTTTACTAGGCTGAACTATTTTGAGTGGAGAGAAAACAACATACCTGTGAAGTTATGCTTGAGGTTTTAAATATTCAAAGACAAAATAAAATAAGTAAACATTCTGTGGCAATCTAGGGCATACACACTACAATACCACGTGCTTATGTTTGCACATCTATACAAATTCTCCTACTTCAGCATACCTCAGAGGATTAAAGAATGTATACTTACCTGATATTTCCAAATGCTTAGCCACATATTGATGTTTTACTCATAGATGATTTTTAAATTAGATGATGCATTCGAAAGAGAGATTAATTTCTTCCTGGTATTAAACTTCCTTATTGTAAAGAAAGTATTTACTTGAAATTCTCAGATGTAGTCAGAATCAACTAGGTCATATTTTTAGAAAAAATAAACTGTCTGCGTGAGTCATCAAGATATTTTAAGAATGTTCCTAACTTATGTGCATGGTAATTTTGGTTGCAATCAATGAGACTAATTGTGTGCTTACGGTCAAGTACAGGTCTTTCTCGTATTACAAAGGCAGTTTATATGCACTAAGTAATGCCTGAAAGATTACTTAACCACTGAATAATATGTATGTTTAATTTTAATATTCTGCAAAAATAGTAACAAACATTGAATAACTCAAGGAGAATCTAAGCATTGTCTGTTTTTTCATAAGAAAATTGTCCCAGTCAGCACATTATGTAATCATAAATTCTAAGATTTCCAGTACACTCTAATAGACTTGTTGAAATCTGTATTTATTAAAAACACAGCTCAAAATTTTCAAAACCGATAAAAATCTGTTGGTTAACAAGGCGATATGCTTTGCATAAAGTAAACATTTTAAATACACATCTCATTTAAGAGTATGTCTAATGCTTATAAGTATTTTTTACTATTGAGATGTTAAAGAAAATCTAGGAAGTTGCCTCAAGGAAAAGCATTCATTGGACATATTTCTGACTCCACTGAATTCAGCCGGAGCCATACTGTTGATGTAGGCAGAACAAGAGTTTATTAAATGTATACAGAAGTTGTTAGAGGTGGTTTTTTTACATTATTATAAAGCATTTTAAAGTGCTTTTGTTTTGTGTTTGAAATACAAGATGCAAATTTTCATCCACTTCGGAGTGTTTATAAAGGAATGAAAATAGGTAAATAAAAATGAAAATGTTTCAGTTTAAGCTACAGTAAAGATTCCTTGGAGCCAGGAGGAAATTTAGCTTAATTCAAAATCCAGCTCTATTGTTATCTTATGAAAACTTTCCAAGTTCTGTAGCAGCTTCTGATAATATTTTTAATGAAAAAAAAATCATTTGATTGAGAGAAATGTCCTCAATATCTTTTCTTGCTTTCAATTTACGTTATACTGTACTGTCTCATATTCTCAGTTTCAGCATGCCATGGATTGTCATCTTTGGTTCTGAATAAAACAATCAATTGTAAGTTAATTCACATTTCTGAAACTTATACTCAGCTATAGATCACAGAATTTTAACTTTTATTTTAACTCCTCTGTGAGCATTTTAAATGGCACAAAACAAATTTTCATCACTATTATTTAACATGATGATGAGTCAAATTGGTCCGATCTTCTGCTTACCAAGAACGATTTAGCAATTTGCTGTATTCAAATGCAGGAAACTGTAGACTAGATCCTGCAAGAGTCATTCCAAGGGAGACAAATATTGAGCAGTCTTCATGTTGCAGCAGCTGTTGAAGATATCTTCAACCACCTAAACAGAGATTGAAACAATACTAAATTATGTGGTTGCATTTGTAATCAGGATACCTGCTACATCTGATGAACTGAAATAATCACATTTTAATTAAAGGAAACATAATTAAAGAAAGTTAAATAAAATTATACAAAACATTCCTTGTGAATCCTATGTTCCTTCCAACTTCACCACTGGAAAGGGCTGAGAAATACCTCATGAGGGAAGCATGGAAGAAAAATACATGAGCAAAGCTCAAGAAGGCGACAAACAGAAGCAGCTATTCCTAATGCCACAAACATTGATATTTCCATGAGTACCAAAAGTACAAACATAAACACAGCCTGGCTTTTTCCTCTGAAATTTGAGGAGCCTCCAACATAGAACATTTAAGTTGACTTCATTAACTCCCTACTTCATTCACACTTATATAATATGCATGAGGAAGGCTTGAGAAATGCTGACTTGAATTTTTCAAATGCACTTTTTTTCTCCCATTCCCCTGCTGATAATAAATATCGGGAATGGCAATTGCTCTCTTTCCTGCATTGATGGAAAACTTCCCAGATGTTTCATATATGGACTTGGAACTCTTTAAGTGTTCCCAAGATAGGTTAGAGTGACACAAAGATATTTCTTTTAAATTTTGTTAGATGAATGCTAAAGTTAAACAAATGCTAAAAGAATATAAACAAACAGAACTTCGAATTTAAAACTCTGAGGTTAAAAGTCACTTTGCCCCTCCTCAGAGGTGCTGCACCGCCTATTGAAATCAATTCCAAGAGTGAGGCTAAGAGAACTGCGCTGGGACCAGCTTGCAATTGTGCACTGGAACGTCAATAAGATCATAATAACTCCCCCTCAAACCCCAAATGATTACAAAACCACATCTCTTAATCAAGAATAAAATAAAGACCAGTGTAGCCTCCTATTTAAAAATGTAAATTAAGCTGTGACTAACCAATTGCTTCTGTGACTAACCAATTATTATCTATTGCTTAAGCAAAATAAATTGGGAGACAATAGGGAAAAACTATTCTGTTATCCTGTGCCCTTTCCTTTCTGACTAATCTATAATCCATTAGAGCTGGGTTGATGCAATCATTTTATGAAGCACTTAGCAGAGAGCATAGTGCAAATAGCAAGTCTCTCTGGGAATGTAGGACTCTGAAAAAAATGCGGTAAGAGTTCAAAACACCGTAGTGACCCCCTTGTTTTCCTCCCACACACACAATTTGCAATCACTAAAACGCTTGGAAGTGGTTGTCATATGAACAGAGTACTGCTATTTCTTTTTTAGCTCAGCAGAATGTGTTGTAGGCCAAAGGATAACCTTTTAAAGACTGAAAAAACCCAACACTGGAACTGGAGGATCTGACAGGGATTGCTTAAATCAGAAGGGAGTTACTAGCATTATTGCTATCGACAGCATAGCAACATGCTTACACAGTAACAAAAAGCCCTCAACCCTTCTCAGTACACGTAGTTTGTTCCAGTTTGCCTATGGCGCGTCATGTATGCCTGGCACTCTTATTTGACCACTGGCCATGAGTAATCAACACAGGCCAGTGGTCAAAGATCAGATAAACCTCACCTTTGTGTCTGGATCTTGTTTCATGCATTCAGTCTCTGTAGATTGTTGATCACCTCATTAAACTGCTGGGTTTCTGTGCCTCAGAAGGGTTTCTCTAACCATCAACAGCCACGCCTTCCACTTTTTGGTCAAATGTGTATATGCATTTATAAGCCTTCTAGTCCCATCAACACAGGCTGTGTCCTCTTCTTTCTTAGCCAGGATTTTTTTTTCTTTAGTTTTTGGGTGGTTTGAGGGCTCTTCAGCTTAATGGGGATAGGACTTGAATGTGGGAGAACAGTCTGCTGCAAGCAACAGCCAGTTTCCTTCTTCAGAAGTACCAAGTTCCTCCACATCCTAAAGTCCAACCCTCACTTCAGTCAAATTAGTGTCTCTGGGGTTCCTAAGTTCAGGTTGTTGATGAAGCCCAGATATGCTCAGAACTAAGCTGCTCACACCGGAGTGTTCCTCCACAATAAATCCTTTTATCTGGGGTGTACAACATATGGATACCCAGCAAGTCAGGACCAAGGCCTGGGTATGGCAGTTCTCTGTCACCAGAAGCAGAGTGTTGATGACACTAGGCTTTCCACCCACTCGGTTTCCTTTTTCTGTCACAGCTGTGGGGAAAACAAACCAACCCCAGATCCTTCTCAGCCTCTGCTTACCAATTCCCATACTCTTTTCAGTAGCTCTGCCCCTGTGTCTCTGGAAACTGGACAGCTGACCGGATAGGAGGAATAGGTATTCTTAAATTTCTTCAGAACATTGCAATACACTCTTATTAGTTTACCTCTCCTAATCAGTTCATTACTTTGCATATTTTTATAATTGATTCTTTAATGAAAAATTCTTAAAACTGTACAAATTGCTTTGACTTTAGAAGAAAAGGAAGTAACAAGTAGAAGATTTCTGCTTGTCAGACTGAATGGTGAAACATGCCTGACATTTCCAAATCCCATATGCAAATTAGCAATGCAATTAGAAACAACCATTTGATTGCAAACTCTTTAGATGTTACAATGGGTTTTCACGGCAGTTGTCAAAGCAGGACTGGAATCCGCTGTTGTTGCACCAAAGCTGAGTGTTTGATCATACAGTATGAACATGGTAGCACTTTTCTCTACAGCATGGAAAGCTAACATCCCTTTCGGTATTTCTCTAAGTTAAGCTGTGGCCCAGTATCCAAGAGCTTGCCACCACTGTTACATGGTGAACAAGAAAATGTTGGGCCCAGATGCTTTCTGTCAAAGCAGAATCTCTCTGGTAAGATCTGTATGGGTAAGGAGAAACAATTGAAATAGGCCACATCTAATTTTTTGCTCTTACATTCTTTTTTTTTTTTTCAGTTATGGTCCCTAATTAAATCAGATTTTTAAATTTGGATATAGCAAGAAAACATGGATAAAGTAAGAACTGAAGAGTCTCACCAAGCAAAGGCTGTCTTCTCTCACCAGTTCACAGAGCTCAGGCATAAAACAAGGAGAAGTAAAGTACTTCTGCGTCCCGTTGTGCACGCACGCCTCTCGAATAGCAGATGCTCAGCTCCAGGGTCTTTGTGGTACCAGCTGCAGCTCGTAGGACTTTGCCAAGGAAAAGACGCAGATACCGGGCGTCTTTTGCTGAATCTGAGCTAGCAAACGTGATGCCCCCCCCGCAACAGTCCACAGAGTTGAAAAGCGAGCGGTCAGGATTTCCCTCAGGAGCCAGAGGATACATTTGCACCTTTCTGATCCTCACTACCGCCTTGTGACGCTACTGAGAAGGGGAAGAGCGTTCGCACGCTTCAGTTTCACTCCGGAGTCCCTCCTTGGCCAGCCCGGCTCGGCGGGGCGGCCCGCTTGCGGGAGGAGCCCGCCCCGCCGCGCCCCCCCCGAGGCCTCAGCGGCCGGTGCGGGGATGCCGGCGGCGGCGCTGTGGCGCGGAGCCGTCCGCGGGCAGCGGCAGCGGGAGACGGGCGGCGGCAGCTCCTCCTCTTCTTCCTTCTCCTCCCTCCGCGCCGGGGTGGGCTCGGCCGCGGCAGCCAGGGTGCGATGGACTGGCAGGTGCTGACCAGGGAGCTCTCCCTTTACCTGGAGAGCCAGGTTCGCGTGGGGCTCTTCGGATCCGGCGTGGGCTTGTCGCTGGTGCTGGGCTTCGGCGTCGCCTACGCCTGCTACTACCTCAGCAGCATCGCCAAGGTGAGCGGGAGGGCGGGCTCCGCAGGTGTCCCGCCAAGGGCAGGGGGGACCGTCCCGAGAAGGTCACCTCCACCCACCCCTCCCTTTTCCCCAGGGGAGGCAGCCGGCGCCCTCCTGGCACCTGAAATGGCCGAGTGGGGGGAAAGGAAGGGTACAGCGCCCGCCTCGCCCGCACACGCCTCACCCTTCCTTTCCGGAGGGGCCGCTCCGCGCTCTCGCCTGGCCCGAACCGCGCTCGCCCCGCCCCGGCACAGGCCCGTCTCCGCGGCCGGACCGGGCTGAGCCGCGTACCCCCCACCCCGCCCGCCGGGGTGTTGCTCCCCCACCCCCCCCCGCCGGTGAACCGCTGAGGCCTTTCCGGAGGGCCCTGCCGGGCGCCTCCGCGGTCGTGCCCGGTCTGGGAGGAGAAGGGGCTCTGGCCCGATGTGGTCCCTAAAATGCCGCTGTACCAGACGGAGAGCTTGGCTGGGGGGGCGACGGTTTGGAAGGGGAAGCCAGGAGCCCTCCCGCCATGACAAAAACCCGACCTGTTCGCTGGTTTCCTAACAGGGCAGGTGATGAAGTAGTCTGCTGCCCTTGGGTCTGCCCTGGGTACCGTTGTTAATGCCTTTGGGGCAGCTGTTGTAGTGTTGTGGGGGGCGAAGGTGCTCTCGTACACCTTCTCCTCAGTAGCGGTTTCACAGATAAACGAGGCATTCGCAAATTACTTGGATGCAGTGAGTCTGATCTGGTCTAAAGTGGCCCCTGTGGTGGGAGCGCCTCGTTGAATGCTTAATCAACTGCAAACACGCATATCGAAAGGTTTATGACTGTTGACATGCACGATGCCACAATCCTTCACCAAACCGCTGAGAGCACAGCCTTTCTCTCCATTGAGAGGAGGATACTTGATTTTGGTCAGAGGAGATAAATGTAGGGTCAGGAGGACATGCCACTGCTGCTGTGTATGTGTAACGGTTTTCTTGAAAGCATCTGTTATTGTCCTATTAATGCTTGTGGGTTGGAGAGCCAGTGTAAAAGAGAAGTTTAAGAAATGTGTTTGCTAAAACATGAGATGTTTGGTACACAGGGATTTCCACTTTAATTGGTATACAAACAGAAGCTGTAAGAAAAATCTCTGTATGCAGAGCGTTATTAGAGGTGAGTAGCCAATGCAGTTTTGTACCCTATGTAGTATGAGACGGAAGGAGGGGTGTCCTACCAGGTTAAAATAGGTACTGCAGGTACACAGTCCAAGTACACAGATTAAGCGTCATTTCTGTGCGGTGCAAGAAAATTGATTCCATAAAATCTTTCTCGCTTACTGTGAGACAGTATGAGTTTGATTTGTCAGTGAAAGATACAATACTGGTAAAAGTAGAGCTAGAACAGCATGTTATTAGAAATAGCTAAAGAATCCATTATGTTTAGTGGGTTTCACTTTTCAGTTGGACATTTTGGCATTTTGTTTGGTTTTGGTTTATTTATCTCTTTACCATGAAAGGAAAAAGCATTGCAAATGATTGTATGAAAGAAATCAGTTTACTGGGAGAGGATGTAAACAAGCTTTCATTTATTTATTTATTTGTTAGTTTGTTTTATATGAATGCCCATGCCTGACTGTAGCTTCTCTCCCTAGAAACCCCAGCTGGTGGCCAGCAACGACCGTTTCTGCCGCTTTCTCGAGGAATATTGCCCTGTTGTGACAGAAACGTACTATCCCACGATTTGGTGCTGGGAAGGTCGGGTGCAGACACTCCTGCGTCCCTTTATCACCTCTAGACCCCAAGTACAGTACAGGAAGTAAGTGCCTTTCTTCTGGGAAGTGTTCTGTAGCCAGCAGTTACCTTACTCTGACCGTGTCACAGCTACTGTCATTGCTCAAGCTTGTGCCTATTTTTTTTTTCTTTATGCCTACAAGTCCATCCTAGGCTTAGAACCATTTCTATCCTGGATTCAATATACAGTAGGTTTAAAAGGTCAGGGTTCCCAAAAGACCATATTTTAGCTCAGAGAGTTTTGGAGCACTGAAATATTGGTAACAATACAGGAGCTGATGTGGTTATATGTTCACAGGATCACACAATGGCTGAGGTCAGAAGGGACCTCTGGAGGTCACCTTGTCTAACCCCTCTGCTCAAGCAGGGGCATCTAGAGCCAGTTGCCCCAGACTGGCACAGGTTGCTACCACCAGCAACCTGTGCCAGTGCTCAGTCACTCTCACAGTAAAAAGTGTTTCCTGATGTTCAGAGGGAACCTCTTGCTTTTCAGTGTGTGCCCATTGCCTCTAGTCCTGTCAATGGGCACCACTCACAAGAGCCTGGCTCTGTCCTCTTTGTACCCTCCCTTCAGGTATTTCAATGCATTGACAAGATTCCCCTGAGCCTTTTCTTTTCCAAGCTGAGCAGTTCCAACTCTCTCAGCCTTTCCTCACAGGGGCAATGCTCCAGTCCCTTCATTATCTTTGTGGCCCTTTGCTGGACTCTTTCCAATATGTCCAGGTCTCTCTTATGCTGGGGAGCTCAGAACTGGACCCAGTCTTCCAGGTGTGGCCTCACCAGTGCTGAGTAGAGGAGAAGGATCACCTTCCTTGACCTGCTGGCAACGCTCTTCTAATGCAGCCCAGGGGGGCTGTTGGCCTTCTTTCCTGTCAGGGTGCATTGCTGGCTTATGTTCAACATGGTGTCCACCAAGACCCCCACATCCTTTTCTGCCAAGCTGCTTTCCAGACGGTCAGCCCCTGGCCTATATTGGTGCATGGGGTTGTTCCTTCCCAGGTGTAGGACTTTGCACTCCCCTCATTGAATTTAATGAAGTTCCTGTCAACCCATTTCTCAGGCCTGTTGAGGTCCCTGTGGATGGCAGCACAGACATCTGGTTTATCAAATATTTTGGTGTTTGGATGCCATCATTTTGCAAAGGTCATACAATCACTGTATCTGTCCACTGAACCAATGTGTTCTACCTTAACCGTAGCGTGGCGACATTTAGCCTTGTTTCGAATATATAAAACTTCTGGGACTTTAAGAGTAACTTTTACCTGTGGGGTTTATGCTGTGTCTTGGACGCCTAAATTCTAAGAGGGGAAAAAACTTGTATTTATTGTCTGTCCTCAGCTGATCTCTCTCACACAGAAACAAGACTTAGTCTGGCAAATGAGGCATTTGGCACGAGACATAAGGAGAAGTACTTTTATGCGCCGGAACCTGGATGCAGCACAAGTTGTTTCAGCTCTGTTTGCATGGTAGAATAGATTTAGCATTTAGCAGCTTCCCTTAGTTTTAGTAACTAGGAAACATTTCAGTGGTATGGCCATGTCCACTTTTTCTAGCCCTTCTTGTATACTCTCTATTTCAAGGTTTGTGAGGGAAGAAACATTGTTCCATGGGGCAATGCTTATTTTGCACCATTTGAGATTGTGTTGGCAGTACACACCAGCATTGCATCTACTTCCCATTACTGAAAAAGGGCAAAGCTGAGCTAATGAGTCCAACAAGGCTGACAAGCTTTAAAATGTGGAGTAAGTGCTATCAAGACTTTCAAATGAAAAATCAAATCCAAGGTAGGCTTACATTTTGGTAGTTCCTACACCAATTCTCTTGTACAATGTCTTCATTGCCAGGGAAGAGGGAAGATGCTGCATGTTTCTAAAAAAAGACTGAAACCTTTTTATCATTGTTTAATACATGCTTAGCTTATTGGGATATTATCACATTTGCTGCATTCTTAAGATATATGTGTTAAGAGTGCATTCTAGCAAAGTTTGTAGAGATAGAGGGTGAAAGATATAATAGTGTATGTTGGTGTTCTGCATATTTAAAACATAACAAAGTGCCTTCCGCTATACATGCTGCTTCTTTGGATGAAGAGAAAAAAATGTGATAGATGTTTAACTCATTGCCCAGTGCACTATCAAAAGATTCTCAGATGATCCAAAGGAAATCTGCAGTACACAAGCCTATATAAAATACAAGGCAATGCCAAAAATCACATTAGTTACAAGCTTCAGTACATCAGCAGCAATTAATGAAATTCTTAATTTACTGTAAAGGGGAATTACTCCACAAACTGACGGTGCTAACTCCTGTCAGCTGGAGGCCTGGCTCTTTCTGAATAGTAAACACACAAATGCACCTAGTTAGGTGGCACTTTGAGTATTAAAACATAAGTAAAAATGCAGAATTCATACCTGGTCATTTGTACACTGTAAGCACTCTTAATAGTGTGCATGTATTTCTCAGTCTAATCAGTGTTGTCTTGAAATGTGCCTTTCAGTGAGCTCATTAAAACAGCAGATGGAGGACAGATTTCGTTGGATTGGTTTGATAATAATGACAGCTTATATTATCCGGATGCCAGCACAAGACCCACTGTCCTGTTATTGCCTGGTCTGACAGGCACGAGCAAGGAATCCTACATTCTTCATATGATCCATCAAAGTGAAACGCTGGGATACAGGTGCTGTTGTATTTCATTGCTACTATTTTACTGCTTCTAATAAGATCAAATATAACTATGTATATGTATAAGATGCCTTCCTAAGCCAAAGGAAATCCAAAGACATTAGTTTATGTAAGAAATTATTAGTAATAATAATAATAATAGTAGAATTATGTATGAAGGGCTGTTTTAGTATCTACTGATGTGCCCCAGAGACTGCAGTGAAAGCAAGCGAGGTCTGCGTAGGCCTTTGCTGCTGCTTCTGAAATTATAATATCAGTATTTGTGTTACCTTTACACTTTCTAGAGAAGGGGTTGGTATTCAACGCCAAGAAGACTCGTGCGGATGGTTTGCTGGCCGCAGGCCTTGGAGGAGGTCAGCTTCTGAATGCCAAAATTGCTTGATTTGGCAGCCTGAAATTTATGAGTGCAGAAAGGGGAGCTAGCTTGCTCTTAGCAGAGGTTGTTAAGGAAGAGGTTTGTTACCTCTTAATTGTCACTGCTTAATTTAGTTTTGTTATTCAGGCTTCTGGTCAGAGTTGGGTAAAATAAGTGGATTAGTCAATTACTAGATTCCTTTATGTAATCATATTGCTGCTGTTATGCTTTAGAATAAGTTGTCATTGTTCCAGGATGTTTTCTCTTTGCAGACTGGCTTCTGGTAGTGACTATAATAAGTTCTTCAAATATGTATATATGAGAATTTATGTACGTGTCTGGCTATCTGTTCTCTATTTGGAGGTTTGGATAACTGTTTTACTAAATTATGAAAGTAAAGTACTTTTAAAACAACTTTAAACCTTACCAGTAAAAAATATCAGATGAGGAAAGCCCTC
>JAAGAY010137102.1:0-18779 GCA_011801015.1 Ardeotis arabs | reverse complement strand
CTTATGAAGTACCTGCTTTGTTTGTCTGTATAGATGCTCCAGGAGCCAGATAACTGAGATAGAGCACTGAGCTGGACTAACATATACCAACTACCCTTCAGCAGAGTTTAGGAACATGGGCCCAGGCTGGACTTAATGCAGTTCTCATACAATGACAACCCATACATTTCTACTCCATATTTTAAGCTCTGTGCTATCATACCTGCATTGCTAGCAACACCTGGCCTGATTTTTAGCTGGCTCAAGCACTGAGCAACAGTAGCACAGACCAACCCCTTGTGTGTCTCCTTCCTCTGATGCAACCAGAGTGGAGACTAGCAGCGGAGGGAAAGTGGGACTTTCTTCTTCAGCTCTCCTCAGCAAGGATAAGCGATTGAAGTAGTCTCTCCTGCACAAGACTTGTGGCACCCAGCCCACTTGCTGCGTGCAGGTCTGTCTCTTGTGGAGAGGGACAGTGAGGACCAGGACCCCAGCATGTACTCATCTGCAGTCCTGAAGAAATCCTCGCTCTCCCAGCTCCAAGAGAATACCTCATTCATAATGAGAAGTATTTAAATATGGCATTTTAAGGGCATTAAAATCTTAATTCATCTCCTTTAAGTTTATTCCTTTTAAGTCCATGGTAGAAAGAGGAATATTATAACTGGCAGGTTTTATGGCTTGTGGACATACCATCAGCAGATTATCTCACAGCTAAGGCTGAAGGTTGAGGCAGTTAAACTGGCTTGACTGCACATGGGTAACTCAGCAGATCACACTTGGCATCCAGCCCGAGGGTAGGAAGTACCCTGTCACTGGAACTGCTGCTTTTAGGGAGATGAAAGCATGGAGCAGCGCAGAACTGAGCACAGGAATAACATGTTGTTTGTGAGAGAGAATGTGTGTGTATGTGTATTGGAAATGGTGGACATCTTCCTTTCACTCCCAAGGCTTACAAGATTTGAAGGGCCTTGGGAGGCTTCTCTCCAGTCTGACCACAGTAGGCTGGGGCCACATCCAGGTGTGACACTGCACCAAAGCCAGTTTTCAGTGTGAGGTCTGAAGACGCAGGGCTGCTCCTGGTGCCAGGGCTAGCTGCTTCAGGGCATGCCTAGTTGTCTCTGCTTGGGATGGCATCATACCAGGTAGGCTTTCCTCAGGAAGGATGGTTGAATTCCCCAGCCAGCTATGGCTGTGTTTGTAGTCACCTGTATGTCAAAGGCTGGCATTTGGTAGCCATTAATGCTTCCTGCAAATACCATTAACAACTTCTGCTTTTTAAACTGTGCCTTTCTGACGCAGATCTAAATGTGCTCATGACAGGGTGAAAGCTCTCAGCCCTTTGCCAGGCAGGCAGCACTAGTTCTGCTGCACAGAGAAGCAAGAGCAAAGGGAAATGAAAAGCCAGATCTTCAGAGGCATTAGGGTGTCTAACAAGCACTTCAGGACCTTCTCTCCTTCACTGCGATTGGAGATAGGTGTGAAAATCCCAGTGCCTATTGATTATCCTTAGACATCTTGACACCTGTGAAAGTCTGGCTCTTGGCTTCCAAGTGACTTTACAAATTCTCACATAATGTAAGTGGCAACACATAATGTAAGTGGCACAAACTTGAGTGCCTGGTTCTGTGCTCCGGGCCTCTGCAGTTCTTTCTCCTTAATGATATGGATGGCAGTTTACCCACAGTAATGGTGTTCATTAGGCCTGGTGTCCTGCCTGAGGTTCACCTTGGGGAAATTATGTTCTGGATAGTCAGAATACTCTCCCTCTTCTTTAACAAATGGATGCAGTATTGTTATGTTGTTATTACATACTGATTTATAAAGCACCTTTCACATACATCACAGTGCTGTATGATCTAATTACAAAACACCTGAGACTGAGTGCGAAGTATCTGGGCAGGAAAATTGCTTGAAGCCTGACCTTTAATGCACTAAAAGAACCAGAGGTTTGCAGTGAGTGGGAGACCCAGGATGAAAAAATGCATCAATCCTGACTGTGTGCAGAAGCAAGAGCCTAGGTACTAACGAAATTGTACAATTAGGAAGTGGCCAGGTGGAAGAACTATGAATAAAACTGAGAAGCCTTCATTAGTCACTGCCTCCTCCATACCTCAGAGCCCACAGAAATCAAGGAGAGCAGTGGTCTTGACTTTACTGGGCCTTCTGATGTTCCCAGACTGAATAGTAAGGATGGCTGGTACTGAAGTCCTGCTATGTCATGTCTCAAATTCAGTGTGTGTGCAATGATTTCTATCCATATACCTTTGCAACCAGTTTGAGGAAAAATATAAAGTATAATTAAAGTACTTCTTTTTTTTTTTTATTCTGAATGGATTTTTATTTCTGTCTTAGTTCTGAAGATTACAATTCGCTTTCCTGAAGTCATCTCCTCAATCCTTATAATTAAACCTCATTTAAATATTTTGGTCACTTTCATGAACTAATTATAGTGACTTATGGTTGAGAATGTACTTTCATCTTAAGCCTCTATTTGCAGGTGCTTAGAACTTGTAGAAAATAATGTCCTTTGGGCTTAAAACTTATCCTTGCAGAGATCAAAGCTAACCTGGGCATAAAAAACAATTGTATATGAGGTCTTTCCCCCCTTTTCTGACATGCACGAAGATATGAAATGGTAATTTTCCTCCTGTTTCTTTCTTTATTATCTTCACAATTATTAGGACTATATCACATTATTTCTACCAGTGTTTAAGGAAGGCTTCTCAGAAGACTGAGGAGGTGAGAAGGAACATGTCTGATCAGTAATAAATGTGCTGTGCTTTTTTGCTTTTTAAAAAAGGTTGTGGTTTTTTTTTTTTTTCTCAGAGTTTGAGGCATTTAAAGAATAACAAACCTATAACAAAACAAAAAGAGAATTTTATGCAGAATGAGTACAAGGGTTCCCCTTATCACTACCACAAAAGTTTCATCATTTTGGGCTTAAACCAAAGATTGTTAATCCTGTTACTTTTTTTCTGGTTGATTTCAGCAAGCCTCAGATCCTTTGTCATGAATAGACTGCTTAACCTGAATTCTGTGTTAATCAAAAAAGTCATCTTTGTAGGTCACAGTAAAGGTTCAAATACGTATTTGTGTTAGTTGTCCACTCTTTAGAGAGGTCTCCAGCAAAAGCAAGGAGCTTCAGGATGGATATTTCTAAGGATAAAGGCCAAACGAAGTCCTATGTCTCCAAGGACTGGCTGACATCCCATCTTTTCCTTGAGATCTGATGGTATTCAGAACAAAGACCTAGCTCACTTACTTTATATTACTGCATCTAGAAAATGGCTCAATACATCTTGAGGATGAAATCTGCCAGAAAACCAATGGGGATGCACATGATTTCAGTTTCAAGAGGGTTCAGAAAATGACTTTTAGGTCAGTGAAACAAAACTACAGTTTCTGTTCAAGCCCTTCAAACAGCCTCTGCTCAGACCCAGAGCTGTAGCTTCAGATCAGGTTATCCCAGATGTCTCATCCATTTCCTTCACTCCCCAGCAACAGTGGCTTTCTCAACAACAGGTGATTTATTACAGCACCTCTTTCCCAGACCCCAAGCTTTGTAGCATCTCAACCAAACTGAGTAACTGCCTTGGGTATCTGCCTTTGTTGCTTGAGCTGCCTGACCTATCCTTACATGTCCCTTTTAATTAAATAACACTCGACTTGGTTTAGTACAGATAATAAAAGATGATGAGGATAGTACAAGGTATCGTTACCTTGCCAGGCTGATTTCAGGAAGTCGCAAATCCAATCTGTGCATCTAAAAACCACTTCTGTTTTGGGGCTGGAGGGGAAAAAACATATTTGTCTTTCCTAACATTCTTCTCTGGGGAAAATTAAAGGTGTCTAGGGTTTTCTTTCTTCTCCCTCTGCCATCCCATATTTCACTTTCTGGCTTCTTTAACTTCCAATATCCTTTAAATTGCATTAAAGGAATAGGAGAAACCATTGCTTTTCTCTTTTCTCCTTGGAGCTAAAAGCTTTCTGTTTTCTTCACAGTGCTTGTTAAATGCGATAGACAGAGTGAAAGCTTCATAAATCATAAACAAGCAGAGGACCTAAATAAAAGTCACTGAAAACTGAGGAAAAGAGAGGCCCCAGCTTGCACATTAGGGCTAGCATGAAGCATGCAGTGCTTATTTTAAACTACACTAGCAGGAGGCAGAAGGCATGCCTGTTTTGTGTCTAAGACAGGAACCAAAACAAAAGCCAGTGGGTCATGAAAATCAGTTTAAGAAACAGCTCTGCAGTGTTACAGTCACAGATAGATGCTGGTTTCACCTCTCAAGTTTTGGCCGTCCCTCTACAATGACCACCTCCTTTTCTCTCTGTGCCTCCTTATAGCACGGAAAGGCTCCTCCATTTTTCATGAAGGGGTAACTTGCTTTGTGCTCTGCTGAGCACAGCAGCAGCAACCTCCAGAGCACTCCAGCAATGAGAAACACAAGACCATGATGCTAGTCTGTGCTCGAGATTAGGATAGGGATGTTGGGATTCTGGCACAGAAGTTGTTTGTTTTGGAACATCCTTCTTTTCCTCATGCCTGCTTACAAAGCTATGAGACATATAAGCAGATGATTTGGCAGAAAAATTTGCAAAAGCAGTCCACATTGCCTCAAAGGAAACCATTTGTTGGTGATAAGGAAGAATAAGTTAATGCAGGAATCAGAAAATCAGCTTCCATCCTCCCTGCTGGTGGGGCCCAGCCTTCCCATGGTCTGTAGGAAACAAACCCAGCTCCACTCCTCCATCTCCCAGACAAGTCTGCACAAAGAAGGGAAGAGCCAGGCGAGGCCCTTGCTCACTACAGCTCGCATAGTGCTGGCACAGCTTGTCAGTCAAGAATGTACATGTTGAGCAGGTTGGTGTCCTCATCTCCATCTTAGGAGTGCAGGTGCTGCTGACCATGTTTTTCTGAAAAGAGTTCTCTCTGTAAGGAACTCTTTCTAGACTTCAGTGGAGCACATTTCCTTCCTGATGCAGAAAGTTTCAATCCAGGTTTCTGCTCATAATGCTATGCTGCTTCTACTTGCTCCGAAGTGGGGCTTTATTCTTTCATTCATGGTGCTCTTGGAGATGGGAGCTTTCCAGCCTTGGGTCTGGAAAACACTTTGTCAGGGACTGTCACTACAGCAGTCTCAGCAATAACACAATGCACTGTCCACTTATTCCAACTTTTTTTCCTCATAGTTAGCCTTTAAATATATGACAGGAGTTTTCCCTTCATGATGTGGTTATCAAACTTTAATTACCCTTCTGTGAGAAGTTTTATAATTTTGGGGGAACTGGTTTATATCTTTTTATCAGTCCACCATCATCCATGATATCGTTGGTTCTTATACAGTATTATAGCAAGTTAAACAGGATGGATTTACATTGACAGAAGTCACATTGCTTTGTTCCTACTGTCCTCATCTAGGCATAATTATATTTTTAGCTTCAATTATTAAGATATTTTCAACTGCACTAAGGTACATCTGCCTAAAATTTCTTGGATCCCATTGGGTTGTTTTTAACAAGACAAAGCCCAAATCTGAGATCATCTCTCTATAGAATTTCCAGGAGTTCAGAAAGGTAGGGGTTTTTTTTTTAAGAAATGGTACTCTTCATTAGCACACAAATCAACATAAATTTGTGTGCCTTCAGCAGTGTTTGAAACAAATTCTACTAAGTTAATATAGCACAATTTAAAATCTTGGGTTAACTGATAGGGATATTTGTGTTTTGGTTTTACGTTCCTCCTCCTGATAACTTTTTCTGCTAGTACGTTGCTTTTAGCACCTAAAAAGACAGATGACAGGGACACTCTCTTTTCCCATTGTATCCTGGAGCAACCGTGGGAAAAGAGACATTTAGCCCTTTGCAGTCAGCTACACTTTGCCTTCCTTCTTCATCCTTTTGCAATTTTAATGACCCCACTTTCTCCACCACAGGCTGCCTGTTTCAGATACAATCTGGAAATTGCGTGTCTCAATTTTGCTCCTAGAAAACTTGACTTGACAAATGCTGCTCCTTCCTGGCATCCAATACAAGCTTTAATAACTGATGAGAAGGTTTAACCTTTTGTCTGAGGGGTACAAAGTTATAAATCAGTTGCTGTTCCAAAGGGCTGAGTTTGCATCAGGTGTTTCACTTTTTTTTCCTTTAGAAAAAAAACCAAACAAACCAAAACCAGGACAGATAATCTAATATAGTTGTGGCTGGGAGAAAACAAGACATTTGTAACACCTTTTAAAGCATTAAAAAGGAAGCATGCCAGGAACAAATATTGTGTTTGTGTTCTGAGGCTAAAACATGACAGCTCTGAAAGAAGAGATTTACTGAGTCAGGTTTGATACCTTAAAATAATGAGAGGGTAGGAACTTCCAAGGGAGGAGGGAGAACAGAGCTAGGGTATGTGGCCTCATTTAAGGAAAATATAAATGTGCACAGAGCAGAAAGGAATTGAACATTTAAGCCTTAGTTTATTTTCATGGAGGAAAATCCTCTGTAATGTTAAACATTTATCAGGAAGGCTCTTTACTGCTGTGGTTGTGCTTAGCCCAGAAGTGGCTTGGGTTCAGCGGTTCTAATCACGACAGTGGGATGCTGAGTTGCTCCCTGTAGGAACAGAGGGTGATGCCTCCCAGGAAAGGGCAGGAGGGGCAGCAGTATAGGGAGAAGGAGGAGGGCAGAGTGCTCAGCACCAACAGAGGCAGAGACCTAGCTGGGGCTTGGACCTGGTGCAAGCTCACCGTGCTAAATCCACTTATGTGTCTCAAATCATACAATGCAGACAGCCTAGGCAAAGGGTCTGCCCCAGAATTTAGACTACACAGCCCTTTCTATTTGAAATGCTTTGATAAATGCCCATAGCCAAGTCAGTTGTGTCCTCAGCTTCCTGGAGATCCCCACTAGCAAACTGGGGAACAAAAGCAGGCATGTCATTACATGAGGGAACTTGTATCTCACTTGAATTTTCCTGGAAATGAAATAAAACTTGTGATTTTATTTTATTTTGTTAGAGAGAGTTTTGGATTATTCTGGTTCCATTTCTGAACACTTCCTTTGCATTGATCTGCAGCCCCCATAAGAGAGAATGCACTGATGCCTCTACACAGAAATTAAGTGATGTGTTCACTTTTACTGTTTAGCACTGATAATCTTGACCCATATCTCCTTTGGAGCTATCATATCAACATGAGTATCTTTTTGCCTTTGCTGGCAGGGATATCTGGGGGGGTGAGGGGAGACAAAGAGTTTGCCAAGGCTGTTGTTCCTGTGTCCCAGTTCAGTAATGGCACAGACAATATTTTCACATCTTTCATAAGGCCACAAAATACCTGTGATTTGGTAAGAAAGAGAAATTGCCAAAAGGAATGATGGATAAGCACTGACAGACTCTGGTTTTTCTAGAAACAGAGTCATTCAACCATGGATAATGACCACAGCACAGGCAACAAGATAAAGACAGTATATGAGATTGAAGTAGACGTACAGCATTTAAAAACTTCATCCCAACAATGCCAGTTGCTACATTCATTCATTAAACAGTGACAAAAATGCTGTTTAAGGAGAGTAAAAAGCAAACCGGAGTTAAATGGTCATATACAACTGCCTTATGCATCCACACACAATCACACGTGCTGCTACATTTATACATAATATCATGTGTTATTCACTACCCTACTCTTGCTCAGATAAAAGCATGCTTTGCATACATGCACACATACATTCTACCACAGAACTCAGTTGAACACTGTGATGCATAGCACATTTTTATGTTCAACACACATAGGCTATAATCTTGACATTTCTGAGTTAAGTTGAGGCAGCAGGAACTAAACTCACAAGGATAAACTACGTAAATACTTTGAGTAGTTTAATGCAAATTATATTCCTAGAGCCAGGGGTGATCCAGCTAAGCCAAGGAAGTCCTGTGATCGGAGATACTTCAGGCAAACTTTTTACTATGTACTGTCAAGTCAATGTTCACTGAGTGCATGAAAAATTTCCTGGAGAAGTTGTGTTCCATTTCTGTTTTGAATGGAAGTAGCTAACTTGTTGTTTCCATATAAACACTATATATTTCTCAGCCTTGGTACAGTCATGAAATGTATGTTCTATCTCTGAAACAGATAATTTTCATTACTTCAGACGAATAATACCAAGATAGCCTATACTAAGGGTATCCCTTAATATCCTTTCCAAAAAAATGTATACCAGACCTTCCAGTTAGTATCCTAGGCTAAAAATATTTATAACTCTTAAGTTACCTTTATATGCTAGATACATAAGTGATCTGATAGTGACAAAAAGATGGCTTCTGTCAACTAACTATATTGAATAGCTCTGTTCCTCAGATCTAGTTCTGGAGCAGCTTTGCCCAGAAGGGAATAGCTAATTTGATTTTCCACTGTTGGAACTTGAGTGATGACAGCAGAACAGAGGACAGCTTGGGCAGCGAAGCATTTGTCACAGCCTGTCCCAATGCTCAGGCAGTAGCCCTTTGAGGAGAAGATCAGCTCCAGAACACAATCTGGGAAGGAGGTGGGGACAAAAAAAAAACCCAAAACCAAAAATCAGCAGCATTTCTCCATCTGGCAGCAAGGGATGAACTTAGGTGTCAAGCAATCTGAATATAGCTCAGAGTGAGCTGAAAGATTCAGCTTGCTTATTATCCAAAGCTGCTAAACCCTATGCAGTCAGTAGAGAGCAGCTGGGATTGTACTCCTCTTTGATGCCGCTGCTAGGCGCCTATAGCCCTTTGCCATTTGTATTATGGTAGTATATTACCACATCAAAAAATGTTATAGCTCAGCTGGAAGCTATTTGGCTTAATAACATCTACTTTACTGCAAGAAAGACAAGGTGAAATCTTATCTGTGGCCTGTGTGATGGTACTAGATGAAAAACATGATTCTCTGTATCTGTTCATCTTGCACGTTGCTCCTAAAAGAATACCAGCCCTTCTAAATCCAGGATACGAGGATCTTTGTTGGTAACATCTGAACATAGAAGTCCTGGTCAGAGAGTGACAGCTTCATCTCCCTAACAGGCGTATACAATAACACACGCAATACACAAACAAGATATTCATTGGGAATCATTCAGTCTTGGCTGGATATAGGCTTTCAAGAAAACATAAAAACATTGTATCTGTTTCCTTGGATGAGCATTCTAAGGGAAAAAAGATCATGAGCATCATAACCTCATGAAGTTCAAACAGGCCAAGTGCAAGGTCCTGCACATGGGTCGGGGCAATCTCAAGCACAAATACAGGCTGGGTGGAGAGTGGATTGAGACCAGCCCTGAGGAGAAGGACTTGGGAGTGCTGGTGGACAAGAAGCTAACATGAGCCAACAATGTGGGCTTGCAGCCCAGAGAGTCAACCGCATCCTGGGCTGCATCAAGAAGACTGTGGCCAGCAGGTCGAGGGAGGTGATTCTCCCCTTCTACTCTGCTCTCATAAGACCCCACCTGGAGTACTGTGTCCAGCTCTGGAGCCCCCAGGAGAAGAAGGATGTGGACTTGTTGGAGCAACTCCAGAGGAGGGCCAGAAAGATGATCAGAGGGCTGGAGCACCTCTTCTATGAAGAAAGGCTGGGAGAGTTGTGGTTGTTCATCCTGGAGAAGAGAAGGCTCCGGGGAGACCTTATAGTGGCCTTTCAATATTTAAAGGGGATTTATAAGAAAGATAAACTCTTTAGCAGGGCCTGTTGTGATTGGATAAGGGGTAATGATTTTAAACTAGAAGGACATAGATTTAGATTAGATATAAGGAAGAAATTTTTTACAATGAAGGTGGTGGAACACTGGAACAGGTTGCCCAGAGAGGTGGTAGATGCTCCATCTCTGGAAACATTCAAGGTCAGGTTGGATGAGGCTGTGAGCAACCTGATGTAGTGGAAGATGTCCCTGCTCCTTGCAGGAGAGTTGGACTGGATGACATTTAAATGTCCCTTCCGACCCAAACTCTATAATAACCAGCCATTCCCGCTGTACTGTAAACTACTCCTGTAAACTGCTGTTTACAACCTGTACAACCATATGGTAAGGACGCTACTATGTTCTAGCATACAACAAATTTGCCTTTTCATAGGACCATAGGATAATTCAGGTCAGAAGGACACTTCTCAGGACACTTCTAGTCCAACTTCCTGCTCAAAGTATAGTCAACTCTAAGGTTAAACCGGATCTCTCATGGCTCTACCCATACAGGCCTTTAAAAACTCCAAGGATGTGGAATTGCATGCACAATCCTACTGGATAGCCTACTCCACTGCTTGACTGTCCTCAATGTGAGAAGTTTTTCCTTATATCTGATCCAAACCTCTCTTATTTCAGTTTATGTCCACTGTGTCTCCTCCTTCTGTGCACCACTATGAAGAACCTCGTTCTGCCTTCTTAATATGTAGGAATACTGGTAAAGAAGGCTTGTATATATTCTATTGTTGCAGTGGACATAAATAAGCAGAGAATAAAGCCGAGCTGTGGGAAATACAATCAAAAAACTCTGGTGCTTTTTGTATTGATTGCAGATGATCTTAGTAGCCGTGAACATAAGAAGGCTTTCAGCTGTTTTTTCTTAGGAAAAGAGTATTTGCTTATATTGCCCATAAAAAGCACACCATGAGCTTTGTGCAGTGCAACAGAGATGATGTAGTCATGTATTCCAGGGCATAAAGATAATATATACTATATATAAAGACAATGCTACTGCATTACTGCAGTAGTATCAATCAAGAAGAAATCACAGCATACTTTACTCTGTCTTTTTTAAAGACGATGTGGATACCTCAGACTTTTTGCTTGCTTTGAATGCTGTCCTGCCAAGGACAATTGTGTTCAGTGTTAATCTAATGGAACGAAGAGCTGGATGTCCCATCACTTGTTATTATCCTCCTGAGTACCGGAGGTACACACAGTATTTTGTAAGATGCCCTGGACAGAGAACATGTTGTCATCTAGCTCTGACACGTTCTGCCAGTTAGTACCACTTCAAGAGCAAAATAGGCCTGAGTCTTCCTAGCTAAAGGCATTGCTCTTGTAGCTTTTTTCATTGTTCCTTAATGAAGTAAATCTTTGACAGAAATACCTAGACCCACTCAGTGGAGAAAGGCTTATTGCCTTTGAGAAGTGCTTTGGAGGATCTAAGGAAGACACTGAGAGGAAAGCAGCCTAAAGGCAGTCAAACAAAGCACTAGTTGCAGGACCTGGGTGAACATATTAGGGCATCAGCATGTAGCCTTCAATCTATATTTGTCCACTCAAATGAGTGGCTTGAGGACTCAATTATTTTCTGTATGAACAATATTTATGTTCATAAGAGAAAAAGGAGTCCCAAGGCAAAGTGCGTACCTTGATCGCAGAGTGTTTTGTGCCAGCTGGAAGGCAAATAAGGTGGGGGGATAAACACAGTGTCTTTTCGATCTGTGCTTGACAGACAAGTTTCTTGTCCTCTAATCACTGTTTGCAGCAGTAGAGACACCTGAGGCAGCTGTGGAAAATCACAAGGATGCGAAAGGCTTTTATGTTGTACAAGGGCATTCAGAGAAGCATTCAGCTTGTGTTTTTAGATGCAAAGTCTAAAATAAATAAGCTTATTTTGAACACATTTATGTGGGCAGCATGAGTCCAAAGAAGGAGCTGTAATTTCCACTCTCTCTGTGACTGACAGCTCTGGTGAGGGCCAGACACACAGTCCAGGCAAGTGTCCTCCATGCGGTGATGTGACACAGAGCATATTTTCAGCATCCATGACAAAGGGAATGTATGTTTGCTCTACTTTCTCTTTAAGCCAGCCTAAACAACTGCTATGGCAGCTTGAGTCAAGAAAATAAATTTATTTACTCAGATGAGCTCTAATTTTTTTGCACTTTTGCCAGTTCCAAGTTAGGGATGAGGCAAATGAGATTCAGTTCCTTGCTCTGGGTAATGCTGTACCAAACCACTACACTGCCTTACTTTCTCAATCTGTAAAATGAGGAATGCTATGTGAATAAAATCTGTGATGGAAGAGAGCTATGATGGAGGCAAGTTTCATTATTCAGTTCTACAATGCATTATGACATTCTCATTTTCTTTATTTATTCAGATGGCACTCAAGTTTGAACAGCAACAGAGCTGTTCAGTGCCTTCATGAGCTGCATAGATGAAAGGCTACTAACTTCCTGAGCCTTTGACTCACATCCACAGGATGCTCCTAGGACTGATTAGAGAAGTGAGATAGGTGTTTTCTGTACTCATCTTCTGTTCCCCATGGGACTGGACTGGGCCTCATCCAATGTAAAAGCAGGCTCCAAGCTGAACCAGGCAAGTAGCTCCTTTGTATAACTGCTCAGAGCAGCAGGTTGTCTGAGATTGCAGGTAAGAGGCTTGGAGAGCGTGGGCTTCTCCAGGAAGTTTACATATCTCAATCCCATTAATTTTGACAGAAGATGACGAAAAAGAGAGAGTACCTGCTACTTAGGAATAAAAACTGCATAAAATATAGAATAACTGTCCTTGGAGAAGACATCTGAAGGTCTCTATCCAACTCCCTGCTCAATGTGAAGCTAACTTCCAGTTGCATCAGATTGCTCATGGTCCTGTCTGGTCAAATTTTGCAAATTTCCCAGGTTAGAGATTGCATAACTTCCCTGGGAAGCCTGTTCTGATGCTTAACCACCTTAACAGTTAACTTTTTTTTTCCTTATATTTACTTGTACACTTTCTTTGTTAATATCAGGTGGCATATTCGGAGTGATGGGACTACCAGTTACGTTTGAACATCAGGACTTAAGAAGTGTTTTCTTCTTCTCCAGGTGTTTGTGCACTTCCAGGCTGTGTCCTGTCACTGGGAAGTTACATGGCTACAGGGCAGAAGGATTTTACATTGTGCTAGAGCTGATCAGGTACCAAGACTCTAGATTCATCATGGATTCTTCAATGAGATGCTCTGTAGCTAGTAGTTGACACTGTGTCTTACATGAAAAGAGTAAGATAAAAGATTGCAATTAGCTACCTTGGTCTGTAACAAGCCCTTTCTGAATCTGTATGCTTTCCATGAAGCTCCTGTGTTGCTCTGGGTCATATTGGAACAGGCTGCCCAAGGAAGTGTAGATGTGGCACTTCAGGACATGATTTAGTGGATATGGTTGCGTTAGGTTGATGGTTGGATTTGATGATCTTGGAGGTCTTTTCCAACCTTAAAGATTCTATGATTGTATGATTCTATTATATTCCTGACCCATGTCCTCTTGCACCAGCAGACAAATGAAGTTTCCCCTCTCCTTTCTCCTCTGCTTCTCTTTCCTACCTTCTTGATGCAATCAATTTTTCACAAATATTTGATTTCTGATATTTTTTGACAATATTTTCAAACCATCAATTGAAACACTGGAAATTAATTCAAGTTTCAATGGTCAGACGCCAGAAGTTTTCAAGTTTCTAGTTTGGTAATTTGCAACCAATTGTGGAGAAAGGAAAAGGAAAGGATCAGTGGAGCAGAGAACTCATACTGTAGCACCCCTGAATATCCACAGAGAGAAAAGTTAGCCTAGGCTTATTCCAGTCTAGCCATGAGGGAATGAGCAGGAACTCGGACAGGAAAATTAGGAATATCTCATACTCATTTGATTGTTTATACACAATCTGCACTCACCCCTTCAACAGCTTGCAGTCTGCTGAAGATGATTTCAGTTGATTCCCAAATCAACTGTGTTAGCTTTAGCTTTGCATATACCATTTTTCCTACACGACCAAGGTCCTGATTTTTGAAACAAGCTCTCTTCCCTTTAGTAAAAAGGGAAAACAACATGGCAAAGATAAAAGGGCTTGTGTGTGCAGAGCTTTTGCACTTAAGGGTTTAACTGAGGACTTAATGCTATAACAGCCAGAAACCCAGAGTCAAAGAAACAATAAAATTAGGAAAACCGCATGTGTATGGTAACAGAGTATATTAAAGTACATGCCACATGGACTTAATTAGGAAATTTGTTTAATTGGGACATGTCTCAGAGCAAACCTAATTTAAGCATAATGACATTTAATAGTGATAGCTATGGCTTGGTGGGGATGGTAATTCCATTTAATTGGGATGCCTCCAGGTGATGCAATGGTGCTTGTGTGTGTGTGTGTGTCACAACTGCAGGCTGATTCTGACTGTTTATGTACCCAGGAGCAGCCTTCTGTCTCTGTCTAGCTGCCAAGCACCAAGACAGCCCAAGAAAAGGGGTCTGAAAGTCCTTCACTGCAGCTTGAATTTGGCAGAAATCATCATGTATTCATTCAATGCCAGCAATGCTAGTTGATCTCTTGGCTTCTGTCTCCATATCTGCTCCTTGCAGGGGGGCTTTATTCCTGTCCTCTGTCACAGCATCCTCCCCTAACTTCCCAGGACCCATTCCATGCATGTAAGCTTGCTATACAGCTTCCTAAAGAGCAATATGCATATTGCAATGATGCCTGGTGTCTGATAGAAATTCAGCCTCATCAGGACGAAGGCCATCCACAGAGGTGTCCCAGAGAAGCAACTTCTAAGGCAGGTTTCCAGAAGTTTCCCTTTTAGTAATAGAGACTTTAACCTCCATAGCTCTTCTGGAGTTGTTGCTGCGGAATTAACAGTCTCAGTGTTTGTGCAGTCTCTGTAGCACTAGCATCCAACTTATTACTGAAAAGGTCTTTGGAATAACTTGAATAGGAAAGTGTCCAGGAAAGCCACATTTCAATCTTTCAAAACTCGTTTCTTAGTCCTAATGGGGTGTAATTGTGAGAAAAAATCGGCCATTTCAGTTCCCTCTGTAGGACTCACTACATTTACAAAGCATAACACTTAGATCTTGTCCACACATCAGAAGTGGCACTGATTTAAATAATCAGGTTTAAAATTAATTTAACTGAACTGGTGCAACCTTTTACATGGGCTTTAAGTCAATTTAAAAGAGCCTTTTATCCTTAATGCTCAAGGGTAGAGCCAGATAATCATAAATGATTGAGTTAACATGTGTCAAGAAGTTACTGTCTCTTCAGATGAAGGCTACTGCCCTCTCTGTTGGAAATTTCATACCCCACCTGCCTCAGCCTCTCACCCCATTGCAGCCCTCATGACTCTGCAAGTGTTCTCAGTTCACTGCACTGCAATTAAAAAGGAAAAGTGATGACTCTTCCACCACTAAATCCATGGCTCAGTGGCCTCCGTAGTGAAGCAGCATCAAAAAGAGCAGGGGGAAATGTTTAAGTCCAGGAAGCCTGGAGGGCAGCAGGAATAAGAGGCAGCTTTAAAAAAAACCACAATAAACCAGAGCAAATTCTCTACTGGTATAAAGAATTGCAGATGTCATCATTACAATGAACTTTAACCCATTTGTGTCACTAGAGAATTTGTTATGGAAATCTTCAACATAGCATGCATGAAGTACATGGAAGGGAGGAAGCCAAGAGAAAAACACATGCATCCAAAAGTGTGCATGCACACTCTGTGGCTGTTTTCTTTCCTGAAAACACAAGATGCCTTTTAAGAGGAGCCATAATGCTTATACCCTTGAATTATGGCTGAAAATATCACTGTATACAATGCAGAACTTCTGCAGAGAGGAAGGAAACACAAGCAGAAGAATACTGTGACTAGAGAGACATGTACAGTTGAGTAAGCAAAGAATTTTAACAACCTCATGAAAATAGGTAACATTATTGATTAAAAATAATCCCACCTAAAGTAAGAAGGATGCTGATATTTCAGTTTTCCACATGTTTGCTTGGATAGGTGAACTGGTCTCCTCAACATTTCAAAATATTGCCTTTTTAAATAGATGTGTTAATTTTTCTCATTTTTAAACTAGAATTTACTTTCTATTCCAAAACAGAAAGGACATCTTGACCTCTCAAATAAAACATTTTAATAGAAAAGAAGCCAACATGTAATGCCAAAGAAAAATGCCAGAGGAGCTAGCCCGTTTCTGCAAAAATCTTCATTTTGATTAATCAGCATCTTCTGACAACAAGTATTTAGTCAAAATATTCCTCTTCTGCTCTAGGCCTGAATACTGGTTCTTTAATGCAGGTTCTCCAAAGCCAATACCGCAGATTGTATCCAGCTTGGTGGATGTATTTGGCTGATGGCTAACTGTGCGCTCCTGTGATAAGTCGCATAAAAAGGGTGGCTTGCACAACCTACCAAATGGTTGGGCATGCATCTGAAATATAAGGGGAGATATGATTTTAGTCATACGGAGAGTACAGCAGTGGTTACTTGAAGGAAAAAAACTAGAACAAAGTGGTTCTACAGACCTCCATTGTCAGCTAGAAGGCACCTCTGCTTTAAGCTTTCGGATGGCATCTTTGCTGATTGAGAACCTGTAACTCCACAAATATACATATCTGTACACACATACATGCATATGTATATATACATCCATATCGATATATATGGCTGCATTGGGCTGTCTCTGTATTTGTTCCTGGTAGCACAGTCTTTGCAAGAATAATGGATCTACTTTCATTTTTTTCTTTAATTTGCCTGAACAAAAGGAACACTTGCATTCCAACCCCAAGTTAGGAGACACTAGAACTCCTAAGGGCTGTCTCTCCTAGCCTTTAAAGAAGAACCTGCTAAAACTGAGCAACTTCTCAGAGGGTGTGATCTCCTTTATACTCAGCAGCTCTGTCAGAGCAATATTTCATTGCTACATTATTATGCACAGAAGTGCACACTCAAGCCATTTCTGTTTGTTCAGAATAGTGTTTACTGAAATATGTTCTGCAGTTTACTGTTTGTTATGGAAGATAATATTGTATATACAAGAGCAAATTGAATATATGTAGTGCAGTAATTGCCATCATGCCCAACAAGTTGATGTGTTTGAATATTTAAGATAGATAAGGTTTCTCTAAGGATTATCCCTCAGCACATTCACCAAATTTAGTTTTGTATTGTTACTTACAATTTCTTCTAGCACGTTAAGCATAAAAGAAGAAAAAATTGCTGTGAATACTTTCTTTGAGAAAATGTTGCACATACTTCCCACAGTCTCCACCCTTGGGATCTTTGGAAAGCAGTTTTATTTTTCCTCCATGCAGTAATGGGCTCTGTCGCTGAAGAGCAATCCAGGGCCATTATTCTAGAATGAAATTTAGAGGAAGTGGAATGCTGACTATGCGAATCTCTTATGTTTTTTAAATACCCTGATGTATTTATTCAGTATTTGGTAACAAAACTGGATGCTAAAAAACTGACCTAGTTATCAGATACTGCTGTAAAGGAGTTTGAAGACCAGTCAGCATTTAAATGAAGATGTGAAGGAGCACCTACAAGAAAGGAAAGGTTTAGGAAAAAAAAAAAAAGAGGAGATGATAGGATTGTTCCTTTTGTGATTCATATGGGATACAGCACAGCAGGAAGCAGAGACTGAAACGAAACATAATGGCAAAAATACAGACAAGCTTGTCCAGGCAAAGGTCATGTTCCAGCCTTGGTGTGAGAGCCTTTGCTATGCATGCACACATATAGATCTCTCCCAGCATTACTCACTGCCTCCTCATGTCTCTACATGTACTCCTCCCTAAATGCTTCTCACGCTTTGTTGGCACTCCAGTTCTGTTGTTTCTTCCTCTTCATGCAGCCTTCCATCTCTTTCACTCCTCATCCTGGAGCTCTAGTTTCACTAGAGGAGTTATCACTGTGAGCAAGTAACTGTTACAAAATGACATCAATTAAATTACTTTTTTAAAAAAAAAAGTGACAGCTAGCTGATTATAGCATTGTAGATGTCAGTCCATGTAAAGCACAAAATTTAGCAACCCAACAGAAATATTCCAAAATAACACAATATACTAGATATGCACACTTTCCTTCAGGAGAAGATGGGAGAAGAGCAAACTGCAGATAACAAACATCCATCATGTCATCTGATGGGCCAACAGGAAGGGTTTGTAAATTACTCTTCAGAGGGATGTAAGAACCTGTATGAAATAGAAAGCAAGGGGGAAGCACCACTTGCCCAGTTTTCAGGCGTTTCTTTGTCCCTAGGGTGTTGACCCCACTGATCTGCACTCTTCTTGCGCCGCTGCTTTGTTATCAGGAGGTCCTGTTTAAGCCTACTCCATCCAGGATGTTAGGACAGCAAGTGAGCTTCTCTCTCTTGCCCTCTTTCTTTCCTGATTCAAGTAAATCTACTTTCACATTCCCTCTGGTTCTGGCTACTGGCTTTGAAGCCCCCTTCTCTCTCTACCTCCTTCCTCTCTCCCTCTTCCCGAGTCTTCCTGACAAGAAGAAAAGAAAAGAAGCAGGATTTTGCAGTAAACAGCAAGTGAGTATTGTGGCACTAATCAACATTTGCAAATGAAGATTAACAAAAGTGCAAACAAGCCTATGTGATAACTCCACAGCCTGACCTAATCTTAATGAAATCTACAAGATCTATTTATATAAATAATAATGATTTTTCTTGCTTTCAACACAGTGCAATTTGTGCATGTAGATTACAAGTGACACACACAATTGTTTTGCCGGTATAAGTTCCCCAACTTTAAAGAGCTTACTGACAGCTCCCTGCAAAGTGAAGACATACCCAAAGCCCTGGCTGTGGCACCACTCGCTGAGTCAAGCAGGTCAACACGTGGCTCAGCGAGTGGTGCCACAGCCAGGGCTTTGGGTATCTCGACCACGGGGCGTGCTTTGAGAAGCCTGGGCTGCTTGGGGTGGATGGTGTGCACCTAACCGAGAGGGGGAAGAGGGTCCTTGGCCAGAGGCTTGCCAGCCTTGTCCGGAGGGCTTTAAACTAGTGTCGCTGGGGGAGGGGGAGCACAGTTCAGCCCATGGCTGTCAGCATGGCGCC
>JAAGAY010137101.1:0-22967 GCA_011801015.1 Ardeotis arabs | reverse complement strand
TGCACCTTCAGGTTCCTCAGATGATCCTGAACCTGCTCTTCGAGTACAGTGGGCAGTTCTTCGTCCTCGCAGTCCCTGCCTGTGCCTTCCACGGCTTGGGTGGTGAGACAAGAGCCCTTATCAGTGAAGACTGAGGCAAAAAAGTCATTGACTACCTCAGCCTTCTCCATGTCCTGGGTAACCAGGACACCAGTCTCCTTCCAGAGGGGGCCTACATTTTCCTTGGACTTTCTTCTGTCCCCTACATACCTATAGAAGCTTTTCTTGTTGCTTTTTATATCCCTGGCCAGATTCAATTCCGTCAGGGCTTTAGCCTTCCTCACCCGATCCCTGGCCACCCACGCAACCTCTTTGTAGTCCTCCCAGGCTACCTATTTCTGCTTCCACCCTCTATAGGCTTCCTTCTTCACTTTCAGTTGGTCCAGGAGCTCCTTGCTCATCCATGCGGGCCTCCTGGCCTTTTTGCCCAATTTGTTCTTCATCGGGATGCACCTCTGCTGAGCTTGGAGGAGGTACTCCTTGAATGTGGACCAACTTTCCTGGGCCCCTCTTCCCTCCAGGGCAGCCTCCCATGGTGCTTTGCCCATCAGGTCCCTGAAAAGGCCGAAGTCCTCCTTCTTGAAGACTAGGGCTGAGAGCTTGCCATGTAGTTTCCTTGCTGCCCCGTGGATCTTGAACTCCACCGTGTCGTGGTCGCTGCAGCCAAGGCTGTCCTTCAGTTTCACATCCCCCACCAGCCCCTCCCTGTTGGTGAGCACAAGGTCGAGCACGGCACCCCTCCTTGTCGGCTCCACTATCGCCTGCAGGAGGAAGTTATCATCCACGCAGTCCAGGAACCTCCTGGACCGCCTGTGCCCTGCCGTGTTGTCTCTCTCATCTTAAGCTTCTCATCAACCAACACTCCCAAGTCCTTCTCCTCAGGGCTGCTGTCGATCCATCCTCTGCCCAGCCTGTATGTGTGCTCAGGATTGCCCCGACCCATGTGCAGGACCTTACACTTGGTCTTGTTGAACTTCATGAGGTTTGCACAGGCCTACCTCTCCAGCCTGTCAAGATCCTTCTGGATGGCATCCCCCACCCCCAGCATGTTGACAGCACCACACAGCTTAGTGTCATCAGCGAACTTGCTGAGGGTGCACTCAATCTCACTGTCCATGTCACTGACAAAGATGTTAAACAGCACCAGTCCCAATACCAACCCTTAAGGAACACCACTCATCACTGATCCCCACTTGGACATCAAGCCATTGACTGCAACACTTTGAGTGTGACCATTCAGCCAACTCCTTATCCACCAAGTGGTGTGTCTGTCAAATCCATGTCTCTCTAGTTTAGAGACAGGGATGTCATGTGGGATAGTGTCAAATGCTTTGCACAAGTCCAGATTGATGACATCAGTCATTCTTCCCTTATCCACCAGCACTGTAACCCGGTCATAGAAGGCCACTGAATTGGTCAGGCACGATTTGCCCTCAGTGAAGCTATGTTGCCTGTCACAAATCACCTTATTTTCCACGTGCCTTAGCATGGTTTCCAGGAGAATCTGCTCCATGACCTTGCCAGGCACAGAGGTGAAATTGACTGGCCTGTAACTCCCCAGGTCTTCCTTTTTTCCCTTTTTAAATATCGGGGTTATGCTACCCCTTTTCCAATCAGTGGGAACTTCACCAGACTGCCATGACTTCTCAAATACAATGGACAGCCGCTTGGCAGCTTCATCCACCAGTTCCCTCAGGGATGTATCTCATTAGGTTCCATGGACTTGTGCACCTTCAGGTTCCTTAAACGGTCTCCTAGCTCTTCTGCTACAGTGGGCGGTTCTTCATTCTCCCAGCCCCTGCCTTTGCCTTCTGCAACTTGGGTGGTGTGGCTACAGCACTTGCCAATGAAGACTGTGGCAAGAGTCACTGAGTACCTCAGCCTTCTCCATGTTCCAGGTAACCAGATCTTTTGTTTCCTTCCAGAGAGGGCCTACATTTTCTCTAGTCTTCCTTCGATCCCCAGCGTACATAGAAGCTTTTCTTGTTGCCCTTGATGTCCCTGGCCAGATTTAATTCTATCAGGACTTTAGCTTTCCTTATCTGATCCATGCCTGCTCAGACAATTTCTCTGTATTCCTCCCAGGCTACCTGTCCTTGCTTTCACTCTCCATAATCTTCTTTTTTATGTTTGAGTTTGTCCAGGAACCTTGTTCATCCATGCAGGCCTCCTGGCGTTTTTGCTTGACTTCCTTTTTGTTGAGATGCATCGCTCCTGAGCTTGGAGATGGTGATCCTTGAACATTAACCAGATTTCTTGGGCCCCTCTTCCCCCCAAGGCTTTATCTCGGTACTTTGCCAAGCAGATCCCTGAAGAGGCCAGAGTCCAGGGTGGTGAGCTTGCTGAGTGCACTCCTGACTGCCCTAAGGATCTTGAACTGCATCATTTAATGGTCACTGCAGCCAAGGCTGCCCTTGAGCTCCACATGCCCCGTCAGCCCCTCCTTGTCAGTGAGAACAAGATCTAGCATAGCACCTCTCCTTGTTGTCTCCCCTATCACTTGGAGAAGGAAGTTATCATCAATGCATTCCAGGAACCTCCTGGATTGCTTGTACCCTACTGTGTTGTCCTTCCAACTGGTACTGGAGTGATTGCAGTCCCCATGAGGACCAGAGCTTGTGAACATGAGACTGCTCCTGTCTGTCTATAGAAGGCCTCATCTGCTCAGTCTTCTTGGTCAGGTGGCCTGTAGCAGACCCCCTATGATAATGGCACCTGTCTCTGCCCTCCCTTTAATCCTGACCCATAAGCTCTCAGTCAGGTCCTCATCTATCCCCAGGCAGAGCTCCATGCACTCTAGCTGGTCACTGACATAGAGGGCAACATTTCTTCCTCATCTCTCTCTCCTGTCTGTCCTTTCTAAGGACCCTGTATCCCTCCATCCCAATACTCCAATCATAGGAGCTAGCCCACCACGTCTCTGTGATGCCAATAAGATCATATCCCTGCAGGTGTATGCACATCTTTAACTTATTTTATTTATCTCCATGCCACGTGTGTTTGTGTAGAGGCTTTTAAGTTGGGCCCCAATGAAGCTGACTTACTGGCTGGAATGGCTGTAATTCCTTTGTGCTGCTCTTCAGGTGCTCTCCTGCTGACCTGTGAACCTTCTCCAGGCTCTGGGCATCTGTTGCTGGCCCTGGCATCAAACCGGTAAGAGTGGGATGGATTGAGATTTCCCTCCCTCAGCAGCTTTAGTTTAAAGCCCTTTTCACTAGCTCAGCAAGCCTATGACCAAAGACGCTCTTCCCCTTCTTTGACAGATGGATCCCATCAGCCCCCAGTAGGTCACATTTCTCAAAGTGAGTCCTATGGTCTGAGTAGCCGAACTCCTGGCTGTGGCACCAGTCCTGTAACCATTAGTTGATTCACCAGATTGGACCCCTATATGTATCATAAAATGTCAGTCAGTGTCTAACCATACTTCTCCTTTTGGGTCAAGACCGTAAAAGCATTAAGACTAAAACTGGTAAGTTGAAAGTTGTATTTATTTCTAAACATGTCTTCAGTCTCTACTGAAAGATAAGAAACGAGTAGAAACAGACTTGCAGTGCCTGGAACCACATTATCACCAGCTATCTTTATTGCATTACTTCTCCTTAAGTAAGGAGACTCCAAGCAAACTTAAGAGATTTTTTTCTTTTCTGCCCTCTTAGTGAATTTTAAAATTAGTTTTCATTAATACTAGAGGACAAAGAAGTCAAGAAGCTTTCATAGGCTCACCTACTGGTCGTCAGGTCAGATAAAATCACCACTGGATCAGCATGCCTGCTACATCGTTGTGTGTCTTCCCAGTCCAAATGCAGCTATTAAACTTGATTCACCACTCTTGAAGTTGAAATATTTGTTGTCTGTTTCTTTCTTCACTAATTGCTTCAGGTGCAATTTGTGAGCATATTTTCTAAGAACTAAGTAGTAATAATAGTAATCCTGTGTAATTGTGCTTCATTTTAACCACTGGAAACAGCACTGCTTGGTTCTTGCTTTTGAAGTGCTTCATGAACTCTTAGCAGTCAGTATTTCAAGCAATCAATAGGTTTAAAGAAATGCACCCTCCCTTGCCAAACAACAAAATGAAGGCCTGCGATAAGCCAACAAAACTGCCAATAGATTTCAGGGAAAAAAGCACTTGGCAGTGAAAAACAGGTCTTGTTTGTTCTCTAGAGGAACTAGTACACCAAGTCTTAGTTTAAAGACAAACAAGAAAGAAAGAGGGTAAAAAAATACTTATTTTGAGAGTGATTGTTTTTACAGCCTGAACAACTTAAACAATGTTTTCAAGTATTTTATTAATCTTAATTCAGGAGGAGAGTAAATTCCAAACAAAACAAAGAAATAATTTATTTATATTTATGTTTATAATAACCACTGATTTCTTTCTATTAGTGTTGAAAGAACACCATGGAAATAAGGAATATATCCTGGAATGTATTTTCTAGAAAACAATAATAGAATTGTTTTTCTAAATAGCTAGTTGGCTATCACTACATCATCATAGAATCATAGAATGGTTTGGGTTGGAAGGGACCTTTAAAGGTCATTGTAAACAGCTATACAAGATGCAATACAATGCTACTCAACTATCTGCTTTATTAAATATGGAAAAATTTCCATTAACTTAATTCAAAGAAATTTTATTCCAAGACTCTATTGATTTAGTGAGTACTGCATGATGCCAAACACTTTCCTACAAACTCAAAACAAAGCTAAGTTTCACTCCTGCAATTCACAAAAGACCTTCCAAGCTCTGAAGAAGCTTCCTCCTATCAATCAAAAACTACTAGGAGGATAGAAGACATCTGAGTAAGACATATCCTATAGAACAGGGCTGAGAGAGTTGGGGCTGTTCAGCCTGGAGCAGAGCAGGCTACGGGAGACGTTATAGCGGCCTTCCAGGACCCAAAGGGGGCCTACAGGAAAGATGGGAAAGACTCTTCAGGAGGGCCTGTTGTGATAGGATGAGGGGTCATGGTTTTAAAACAGAAGGAGGCAGATTTAGACATAAGGCAAAAAAATTTTCACAATGAGGGTGGTGAGGCACTGGAACAGGTTGCCCAGAGAGGTGGTGGATGCCCCATCCGTGGAAACATTCAAGGCCGGGCTGGACGAGGCTCTGAGGAACCTGATCTGGTTGGAGATGTCCCTGCTCCTTGTAAGGTGTGGACCAGATGACCTTTAAAGATCCCTTCCAATCCTAATGATTGTATGATTCTAGGATTTCTAGAGAGTTTATGCTCTGTATTTTGTTGACAGAAACCAATAGCAAAGTTCCCACTGATTTATGGTGATCAGAGCTGCAGTCAATACAGTCTGACCTAGGACAAGAAGAAGCCTTGCATATCTCAATATGAAAGAGATGCTTCCTTGGTACATTCAGATGCATATCAGGTCAGAAAGTGTGATTCCTGGGAGCTATAACTTCAGATCATCAGAATGAATGGCATATACAGCCAGAATTCTGAATTATTCAACAGTCTCAAGCATGTGTCAACATAATACCCTGATTCAAAATTCTGAATGACACTAGAATGTGCAGTCACTCAGCATTACTCTCACTAACAAATTCATTGCCTAGAGGCCATGCACAGATTTATAGTCACTCTTATAACCTTTAAGTCAGTACTTTATTACAAAAATCTCTGTGGAAAGTGCTTATGGAAAATGCAAAAAGCATTTAAGTACTTTTTCTAGGGAAAAAAAAAAAACCTGCATATTGCTAAGGCATAAACAATATTCAAACAACCCAAATTTAAATGAGATCAAGTCCATACATATCAGAACTACAGTAGTATATCATTTAAAAAAAATGATGGGACAACAAGAGTTATTTTATTCTCTAATTTCCACTTTCTAAATGCTGATTGTTTCCCTAAATCACTGCCTTCAGCACCAAGCCTCAGCAGCTCTGTCAGCATGTTTATTCCTTCCACGATAGTGCTAAGAAAAATTGGAGAACCACAATTTTTTGAGAGAGATATTCTTGTCCATATGAATGAAAATTAAATGCCATCCTCCAAAAGAAATTGTTGTTGATGGCCAGCATAACTCTTTAGCGCTCTCTGAACTGGCATGCAGCATTTAGCTCACTTTAATCTCTTCCATATTTTTTTTATTAGCTCAGCATGTCAAGGTGGACAGACAGCACTGCCCAGACATAATTCTTGTCAATCACTGCAATCCTATCTCTCTCAACCAAAAGAGCATGCTGCTGAATATTTAAAAGATCTCATTTTATCCTGGATTGGGACAGTAATCCAAAAAAACAGAAGCAAAGAATTATGGTCAATCTAAAAGAGCAAAATTGTAAGAATGCCTCATGGGAAGACAGGGATCTCTGTTAGGACTATTCATATAGTAAAATGGTCACCAGTTTGAGACTCCTTAGGTTCTGAATGCCACTTCCAGAAGGGTCAGGGTCCTGCCTCTCATGGATTTATACTAAGCTTCAGTGACATTTGAAAACTTTACCCCCTTTGATTTGTTCATATATGATCAAGGGATAGCACACAGTGTAGGCTCATGAATCTCAACTGGAAAAAAACACTACTGTGATCAGAAAAACTGACACAAGTTCATACAGATTTGGTGCACATACCACTTTTTTTAAAAAAAAAAAAACTGAGCTATTGCTCGCAAAGTAAAATTTCTAAACTTCATGTTTAAAAAAATTAATCTGTGATGTAAACCAAGTGTGAACTGGCATGGACCCGCTATGACTATAAACAGGCTGAAAAATACTGTTCTAAGGTGTAAGGTGCCTGGCTTCTCTTCAGCGTGAAGCCTGTAAAACCTGAGGCTTTAACAATTTCACTGCTGATTTGTTAAGAAGAGGTGAGGAACAAGGAGGTGTTAACATATCAGCACGGACGTGACAACTGGAAGAAAAAAAGGAGAAGAATCTCACTGAAAAGGAAGGAGGAGAGAAATATTAAAAAATGAAAAGATAAAAAGGAATTCAAATGCAGTTATGGTGATGTCAAAAAGGTAACACAACATACATCGATTTGGTTTATTTGCCAACTTCTTGTCTTCAGTCTCTCAGAGCAGAAAAAAGAATCCATCCACGAGCATAAAAGCAGCTAATAAGTAAATTATCATTAAAGGAAACATATTAAAATAGTTATAAATACATGAAAAACCACAGTTAAACTCTTAGGAGAACATTTAGGTCTTTACAAAACTCAGATTACTTAATAGATGTAAAGTCTGAAAAAAAATGCTTATAGCACTTTATCATGTTTAGAAAGTCTATTACACCTTCTTCTTGGTGACAAACTCATCAGAATGCACTGAAAGTACTTAGACTATCAACCCCCACTAGCCTTACTGGATTTTTTTTTTCAAAACCTCCCACTATTTCTGATAGCTGGACATTTTTCCTGGTTTTCTAAACTTATTTGTGGTCACTTTATTTGCTCACTTACTAGTATATAGCTTAACTAGTTGTTGTGGTTTTGTTTAATGAGGGGGGGCCCTAACGTGGTAGCTTCTGTAGGAAGCTGCTAGAAGTTGCTCCCCTTTGTTCAGTGGACTTGGCCGGGCCTAGGCTGGACCTGCTGCTGGCCAAGGCCAAGACGATTGGTAGCAGAATGTTCCGTGATAACGCCTCTGCGATAATGTATTTAAGAAGGGGAAAACAGAAAAAAAAGAGAAGAGAAGACAAGATGTGAAGAAGCTGAGCGGGGGCAGAGGCACAGAGGGGGAGGTGCAGGCCTCGTGGGCCGTGCAGGCCTCACCCTCTGGCCTCTCGCCAGGCAGCCAACTGGGCGAAACTCAGCCCGGCCTGACTGCAGGAAGTGGAGAGGAGATGAGATAGATGATGTGAAGAGATTCTGAGAGGCGTCTGCCAGCCTGTTGTGAAGAACTTTTCTTGTGAGAGAAACAGCTGCAGACACCAAGGTCAGTGAAGGAGGGGGAGGAGTAATGCGGCTCCTGGCCAAGATTCCCCTGCAGCCTGTGGTGATGACCATGGTGGAGCGGGTTGTCCCCCTGCAGCCCATGGAGGTCCACGGAGGAGCAAAGATCCACTTGGAGCCTGTGAAGGACCCCACACCAGGGGAGGTGGATGCCTGAAGGCGGCTGTGGCCCATGGAGGGCCCGCTGGGGCAGCCATTCTGGAGGGACTGCACCCCATGGAAGAGATGACCCACACCAGAGCAGTTTCACGAAGGACTGTGGTGTATGGGTGGGACCCCACACTGGAGCAGGGGAGGAATGTGAGGAGTTCTTCCCCCAGCTATGAAGCAGCGGCATAAAATAATGCGTGATGAACTGACCGCAACCCCCATTCTCTCTTCCCCCCTTTGCTGCTTGGGGCGGGGAAGGTAGCAGAGATAATGTTAAGCTCAGGAAGAAGGAGGGGTGGAGAGGAGGTTTATCTTGTTCCCTGTCTCATTCTCCTGCTGTTTTTAGTAATAAATGAATAGTTTTCCCTAAGTCGAGTCTGGTTTTGCCTGTGATGGTAACTTTAAGGATTTCTCCCTGTCTTATCTCAAACCTCGAGCCGTTTTTCTTGTAGTGTCTTCACCTATTCTCTCGGAGGGTGGGGGGAGTGAGAGAGAGACTGCGTAGTCTGGTCCCGATCGGGGCTGAACTACGACTCTAGTCCTTTTCCCTTTCTAGAAGTCATGCCTTCACTTTACTAGGCCAAACAATCCATAGTTTTTTCATCGTTGCTCATAAGAGATTGCAGTTTCACCTATGCCTGTATAAGACATAATTCTTTTTTCTTAAACACTGACTTATTAATACTCTTATACTAGCAAAGAATATAGTGTGTTAGCAAGGAAGCCTCGTATCTCCTTTCCTCTTTTCTTGAAAACATCCTTTTTCATGACTGTTAGCTCATACTACTTCTGTTATCAACTGTTACACTAGATTCCTCTAATCTTTTGTCATTTCCAACTAAACAGCTTTCAGTTTATAATGAACTTTCTTATTACCACTCCCTAAGGATATGAGTAAGCAGTTGTACTATTAAATTTCATCTCATACCTTACAGACTATTCCACAAGGTGACTCCGTTTTTCATCCCTCTTTTGATTATGCTGACTGACTTGTCTATCAGCAAGTCTCATTAGTACTCTTCTGCCAAGGATTGTAATGAAAGTATTAAATTACATTGCTCCCAAGACTGATCTCTGAACAACTCTACCTGTAACTTTCCTCCAACCTGACAATTTCTTTTTCAGAGTAGGCCAATGCAATTTCTTCTCTAATCACCTTAAAGTCTTTGCAAAATATATTTACAAATAACTGTTTTGAGTTATTTTCAAACATGTTACCTTTCGTTAGTCCATGAGGCGTCCCTTTTTTTTTTTTTTAATTCATAGTCTATTACTTCTATGTCTGTATTTTCTCTTTTCTTAAAAGGTTCCATTAATCTTGCAAATAGCTAAGAACAGACTAATGCTCTTATTGCTCTTTTCCTTACAAGGCACTGTAATGTAGAGGAGTCTTGAACTTTATTCAATTAAATGTAAAAAACTACCTTGAAATTTTCACTTTCCTAAGGAAAAGGAAAATGCAGGAAAGGGCTCCAAATCCTTTTATGTGCTTATCTTCTCAAATACACAGTATCACTTACAATGAAGCTCACTACACAGGTGCTGAGGGAACATGGGGCACTTCCTTTAGTAGTCAAAGGAAAAGGTTAGATAACCTGGTTTGGAAACATTTCAGTTCAGTTTTACTTCCACCCTAGATGAAGCAATTTTCATATTCTAGCCTTTTCCCCACAAATGTTGTAGTTTAGCTCCTATTTTCAGTACTATTGTCCTAGATGAAAATTGACATAAAAGTTCAACCCACATGGAGAGCTTTGCCTAGACTACTCAAAATCTATAGGTTCACATAACAGCAACCTTGTTTCTTCCCCGTATTCTTTTTATTGATGAAGTTGAAGAACATTGAGGGTTTTGGTTTACTTGCCTTGCAAAGTCAAACTCAACTCTCAGCAGTCCTTACTTTATTCCTAACCTTCCACATACCTAAGGTATAAAAACTGAGCTCAGAAAGCTGAGAAAATCTGTTTCCATTTCGGAAGACGTCTACTAGTCCCTGGCTTTGCTGCAGCAAATACTTCAGAATTTCTCTTTCGTTTACAATACAATTCTACCTATTTTGCATATTTGATCTAATTACTTTCCAATGTATTTAAATACATTCGTTTGACTATACAAAGCTGACCCCTACTCTCTGAGATGTCGTTATTTTGCAGCTGATGTACTGGCCTCTTTCTGTTTACTGTTCATTTACAGGGAATCAGTCTTTAATTATTGCAACTGAAATATCTTCTAGAACCAGTTCTTCCATGTCATCCTTATTATTTATCAAAGTCAAATCTGAAACTATCAATATCTTTTGTCTGTTATGTGAATTTGAAGAAATGTTAGCTATCACATCTGCAAATATCCAGATGTACCTGACAGTACATTTATTTTCTAATCTTCATTTGACAAATTTAATTCTCCCATACTTCCACTATACTCTAACTATCAAAACCACTCAACTAATAGCAGAATGACAGAGATTTAACCAATATCCAATTCTGGCACAACCTCCAACATATTTTTAGTGGAGTCTTTCTTACCATATACTACTTGAAGTAATTTTGGCAGAAAAATCTTCTTTCTCTATTATTCTTACATCTTCTTTGCAGCCTGTTGCACCATAAACACTATACCCTTGCCTTCAGTAGTAAAGCTCTGGTCTTCCCAAGACTACTGTCCTGCCATGTATTTCTTCTATGACGAGACTCAAAAGATTACATACAACTCTTTCACTAACTCCACCAGGCATGTACTACAACCATTCTCTCTTTATCCTTCATGGCCACCTTCAGATGTACCTTAACCCCTTTTTAATCCTTATTTCATGTGCCCCCCCACTTCTCCTCAAGAGTTAAAGACTATGAAGAGTGATCAAATCATGGCTTGTGCTAACTATACATACCAATGAAGAAAAAGTTCAGCTGGGGAGATCACTGGAGAGGATCACTGAGAGGACACAAAATGCACTGGACCAGCAGAAAAAAAAAAAAAAAAAAAAAGATTAAAAACTAACTATTTAAATTTAGAAGGCTTTTAAGGACTCCTGAAAATAAGTATTTGAGGTTTGCCATTGCCCCGATGGTAAAAGCACAGAAAATTTGATGCAGTTTCAGTTTGTCAGCTTTCCTTTGTTACCTCAAAAACAAATCAGCGAATATATTTTATTAGGGAGAAAATAATTCTGAGTCTAGCTTTGTGTGATGTCTGCTTCAAAGGGAGAAAAAAACTCCACATATCTGTCATTCTTCATCAGAAAAGACCCTCATAACAGAGGCTAAAAAGTGCACACGTTAAATAACTGTCTGTTATAATGATGTTGCAATCTTGTGTCTCCATTTTCCTCCCACTCTATATAATTAGACATAATTGCACATACATACATTTGTGATTGAACTGCCGAATGGAAACATTTGCTGTTTGATTATCTTCCATGTTGCTGCACATAACATTTGAAATACTGCATTTTTCTGAACATTTTAAAATAGGTGAACAAATACTTCAAAACATCAAAGCTCAACAGCTATTTTTTTCAGTTGCTTTATCACTGAAGTAAGGTTTTCAGTTCCAGTTTCACATTGTTCATAACATTAAGTAGTGTCATCTGTTTAAGTGTTACTTTCCACTCATATGTGTGATAGTGACCCATGTATAAGTAATAAAATGCATTTTGATTGAAGCAATATATAGTTACTGCTGCATAGATCATATTTGCAAACCCCAAACAAATTTTTGTTCATTCAACATATGACACAGTAGTCACTAATACTTGAAGCAACGAGATAGACTTACCCCACAAGAGCATTAAATATTAATCCTCCTGGTTTCAATGCTGAGGAAATAAAAATATACTTAAATTTTGTAGCTAAATGACACAACTAGTGATTACAAATCTGCTGTTAGAATTCAGAGGTCCTTCTAATCTGACCTTTTCCTGAGCTTGCTGAAAATTTTGGGTTTTGCAGATTGCATATTATTTTTACTCTATCAGAATTCATCAAATATATTTTCAACATAGCAGTAAAATTTCAACAGAAGCCAAGTTAACCACAGAAGTAAGTTACAGGAGATGGCCCTGCTTTGAGCCATAAAGGGTCTTGCAGGATAGTACTGTCAATGACACATTACATAATTGATACTGAATGATTTTTACAGTGGCAATCATGGCCAGTGGGCAGCTTGAATAGTACAGTTCCCTAGACTGCATTAACCAAATGTCATTCTGCCATGAAAACAGTACATTGTGTGGAGCATGAGCAAGTATGTCTCTTCTCTGCTTAAGGTTGCCTCCAGTAACAAAGGAGAGAAGGCACCCAGTTCCACCTTACAGCGGTTCAGTAGAAGGAAGACTATGGACCCTTGTATGTGTGAGCAAGTAGGAACAAGGATTCAATGATTTTAATATCATTACAGGTTTGTAATTCTCTAGGCATAACTACAGTCTTAAATTTTAACAAGGCTCCTGATGGTATCTTCTTTCCTCTTTGTATGGAGTTGTTGAAGAAAAAGACCTTCTGGGGCTGAAACACATAGATAAACAGCCCTCCTATTACAAGTGGCCGTTTAAGAAACTAGATATTTTTCTCAACCATGTAGTAGCAGCTTTGATAGGAGTCACAGTTTTCACATAGAACACTTATGCTGCCCTCCATGGACAAAGTAGCAGAGAGAAAAAACTGACTTTTCTTCTTGCTTCTAAGGTAAGGAGTGAAGCAGTAGATAATAGCATGTGCGTGAGAGAGGAAGGAAGGAAGTAATCAATTTAGCAAAAGAATTCTGCATATCCTCCTCCTAACAGATCATTACTGAAATTGACTCCTTGAAAACATGCCGTAGTAGACCTTGTTTGAATCAAATAGGAATAGAGACACCTTCAACATATTCAGATGTCCTAAAGTGATAAATCATGTTTAATGGCCTCAAAACCAAATCTTTTCAGATCAGAGTCGGGTAGCACGTCATGAAGGGAAAAAAGAAAGTAACACCACACAGTTGAGTTCCGAAGCAAAGTGGATACCAAAATCCGTACAGACCTCTACAGTGGGTGGCACATCGCCCTTCTTCCATGGATTAGCCTGTGCTCATTTTGCTTGTGGGAAGTTACCCTGAACATTCTAGATATGGCATTATATGCCAGTAGGCCCCAGACTGAGTGGCCAGTGGGAAGGACTTTTGCCAAGTTAAATTAAGAAGTGCAATATATCTGTAGCAAAATGGTTAATGAAGCAGCAGGATACTGTGATCCCCTCCTAGTACTAATCAACATGAGACCTCTACAGCCTATTTCACAGGAAGAGACACTGATCATAACTTGTCACTTTCAGAACACTTCAATATGAACCACAGATTCATTACACTTAAAAATAAATAAATAAATAAATCACCCTGGAGTACAGACTTTCCTCATAATAAGTATGAAAATGAAAAAGGATTCTGATTATCACTAGATTTTGACAACACAGGGGCCCACAACTTAGTAATAAGAAGGCTGAGAGCTATTATTGTATTTCTTTAACAAGATCAGGCCAGAGAACTCTTTGAATATGCACTCTTCTAAAGTACAGAAAGTAGAACAATTTCCCATCTCATTAGAAACATTTACATAGAAACATTGTAAGCTCTTTTTCATCCCCTTTAAATCCTGGAAGTTCTATGTGAATGGATTCTGTTAAAGACCCCTTGAGTATATACAGACTTTTCTGTCTCATATCCATACAATCATAAAGCAAAATCATTGCTACCTGTCAGCTGGTTTTGAATTAATGATAAACCTCAGTCGTCATTCAAACCTCCCTGGGCAGAGCAACTTCACAATCCCAAGTGAAGGTGGTGCTGTGAAAAACTGAGAGTTGGAAACCATATGTGATAATAGAGGTCAAATTAAAAACAAAGGAAAAGAAATTAACCTATTTTTGAGCTGATTCTAGCTTTTATTAACAGTAATTTGGCAATCGTGACCCTGAGGCTGGAAACCAATACAAGTTCTGGGACACCAGGAGGTCTCTGAGAGGAACATTAATTTCAATGAAGCAGACAGAGCTTAGAAGCAAACATTTGTGTAAAAAATATTTCCCAACATTTAGAGCTTGTGAGATTTGCTGCATTTCTAAATGTCTCCACAGTATTAATTTTCTTAAACTTTCAGACACTTAACTCAATAATCAGACAGTATGAATGGTTGTTCAGGATGCTGGCTCCTGTGCATCTCCAAGCACTAGGCCCCATCTTGAGTTGCCATATCTGGCAGTTGCAGTCAGAAACTGGGACATTAACCCTTCCACATCTGCCTCATACACTACCCCAGGTCAAAAAAGATGCGACAACTAAATCATGAATCAGCAGGAGAATTCACAGCAGGACAATGTACTGGAGCTGGAACAGCCATCTTTATTGTTGTCTCAGAAACTTTTGAAGAAAAGCAGGGCAAAAAATATATAAAGAATAATGCTTACACACAAAATGCTATTTTAGTAGAATGCAAATTTTCTGTAGGAACATGTGAATTCCACTGGAGTCTTCGAGAAAAACCAAACTCTTTAGTATCTCGCCTGGTCTGTCTGCCTCACCATCACTACTGGGATCCCCATGAGCTTCTCTTGTACCTCCTGTTTTTTAAGAAAGTTTCAGTTCATGTTTCTGATCTCCTGTTCCATTCATAAACATAAACCTTGTCTCTAATTGTAACAAACTATCATGCACATTTGTACGTATGTAGGGCTAGAAATTTGAAAGAGTATTTCTTGTTCATTTCAGAGTAATTTTGAAAGATCTACAACTGTCAAGATACACATATACAACATTCCTTTTTGGAACCTATGCATATATTATATGGTCTTTATTAATGGCTGAAGTTTGAAGAGCAGTAGTTGATGTAAAAATTCAAGGCAGAGATAGAATAATCTTCCTGAAGGACAAGCTTCTAAATGAAATGTGAACTTTCCCTCTTCTTCTGAGGATGGAAGTCAGCATAAGGTTACAGCATGGTCCACTCTTCAGATAGGACACACATCTGTTAGCACTTACATTTTCCCATAAGTCAAGAGTTCTTTCACAATAGCCTCACTGAAGATTGTCTTTACAACAGAAAAATAGCCATCATGACATCAGATTGAAGGTATCTGAAACATCTGAAGAAGCTTGGGTTTCTAGAACATCCCAGGACAATTAATTCTGCAGTTCAGGGATGGAAAAATCAAGCTTGTGTAAACTCTGTTGAGAATTTCATTGAGTACAGTCACCCATTGTGCATACTTTCATAAAGTTTCTTTTTTTTAATAGGTAAGTAATTATCTTACGTACATTCCTTTTTGTTTATCAGTATCCAAGTTAATCTGCCATTTTATTATTGTATAATTTGTTATTCTGAAATCCTTTTACAATATCATTTTCATGGACCTTACCTAGATAATAATAAAACCTTCAGATGCATGGGCAGATATGAATGCATTAAATTGTCCGGATGAAATGTCAACTTTTATACAAGTACCTTTTAAAGTTCAGCTGAAAGTGCTTAAGTTCTTACATTCTAAATCTGACAAATTTAGCTTTCTAATCCCTAGTTTACCCTCTCTGATCAATGATTTCCAGAATTACATTAAGAAACCTTTTGAGTAAACAGTGTGATTTTTCTGTCTAGTTTCATCCTTCCCTCACACTTTCTCTGTGCACTTAAGCATTTTGTTGTTGTTTACCATTTATTTCACAGCTGGCAGATGTCTGGCCAAAACTGCCCTATATAATCACTGTTTACATGCAAGAAAAATACAAAGTCTCAAAGACTGTTTGTCTCCTTTTATCTGAATATAGTACCAACATGATACACTAATCAATATTCTAAGTGTTCATCTTTCAGACAATGCCTTACAGCATACACTGTGTGTTTTAAAAACAATGTTGGCTTATACAGTTACCTTCAAAAGGTTCTCCTGTATGAAGGGCAGCAACTATAGGCAATTTGATAGCAATTTCAGCATCCAGTTAAGTGTGTGGATTGTATAATAAGAAAAAATGTGAACAAGATGTAAAACCCATGTGAATAGAAGGCCTTTTGATCAAGACAAAGCGTGATACCGGAACCTCTAGTTTCTGGGCAGTACTCCTGAAGGTTAAAAATTAAGATGAATGTCACAGAAATTAAATAAGGTTCCTGGCAATTTTGTACTAAGAATTTTTGTAAATTTTGGACATTCCTCTCCTTTAGGTGATTTATATATTGTAGTGCTCTGACACTGAACTAATACAAAAGAAAAAGAAATCTCATAGACCTAGAAAGGCAAGTTACCAAAAGAAGTCCAAGCCTCAAGTGGAAATATTATTTAAACAAATTTGTCTCATGAAAAGTACATAGAGAGTGTCAAGATCTAAAATGGCAGAACTATTATGAACAGCAGGGCATAATATACAAGGGTATGTTACATTTTGTAGCATAAAAGTAATGCAAATAAATTATGTGCATCCTATTGTATCTTGCATACACATTTTATACACACAGGTTCCTTCGTAGTGAACCACTCACTCAATTATTTCCTTGAGACTCCTGTTCTCAAAGTTAAGTATGTTTTGAAGTATTTTGCTGAATCTGGAGACAATGTAACTGAAAGTTTTCCAGCATTTTCTGTTTAAAAGTTATTGTTGTGGTCTGCTGGGAAAACTATGATCTCATTTATCTCCTTCTTTCTCTCCCAAAAGGATTACTGCTTCAACCATATGAAGTTATGTATAAACGTTGTATTATTGTTACTGAATTCTTAATGTGTTTCAGCTACATAAGGAACTCCCAGACACGTGAAACAGACACAAGCAATATACAACACCCCCCCCCCCGAACAACTCCTTATTTAAACTCACAGGGAGTAAGGAGAGTATTTCTAATTCTGTACCAAAAGTACTTATCTCACGGCACACTTAAAATCTGTGAAAACATTCCAGACTTCCTCTTGGTGAAGAGTGGGTGTGCTTCTTGCTCCCTTCAACACCCCAAATGACAGAGAAGAAACTGAGTTCTTCAAAAGCATGAAATACCTGTATTAAAATGTCTCTGTACACCACACACCTCCATGTTATCCCAAAAGAGAGAGGTGCCTCTGAAAAAAATCTGAAACCTGAACTTTAAAGGCTGAAGTTACTATCAGTTACTTTTCTTTGAAGTGCAGAGTCAATGCTGTATGTCTTGGAAGAATCTTACTGCGCTAAGATTTCATGAATTACTTTAAAAGATTCACAGACCTATGCTTGATTTCTTTGATTCCTATAAAATTAAATTATTCCATCAGGAAGAAGTTGTATCAGTTTACGATTTCCTGGGATATGACTTTAATTTTCTTACAGGACCTGTACCTGTTAGAACCTCTGATCAACAAAATATATGCTACCAGCTTGGATTGCTATAAAAGTTGCTGAATGTCATGTGTATTAGTCTTGAGTTACTGCATGAGAAACAAAAGTACCTATTGCTATGTATTTTTTGCTCTCCTGGTGGGAGTCAGAAGCCTGATACAAGCCTAATTTATCCTTAGTTGTAAGTTTACCCACTCATCAGCAATTTTTCATGGCATTTTGTGCTTCCCAGACTGGCAGTGATAAAGCCTGACTGCAGGTAAGAGAAGAAATTTATTACCATGCCAGTGGTCAAACGCTGGGGTGTGTGGTCTACAGAAGTTACGGTATCCCATTCCTACAAATGCTTAAAAATCAAACGGACATGGTCCTGTACAACCTATTGTAGCTTGGACAGCCACGGTCTAAGCTAGCAGTCACACCAGCGAACTCACAGAGGTCCTATCCAAGTCCAATTTATTTAACACGTCTCCAATAGTTGTCTATTGCCAAAGTTAAAAAGCCCAGTTGGAAAAAAAAAAATCTTAAATCTGGTGGTTTTGTAGTTAAAAATTCATTAGGCTGTGTACTATTAGGGTCAATTCCTTGTTCCTCCTAAAACATCTCATGTAAATACAAGTAAGGCCCTTGGTGTGTTTTTATTTAGTTCCCTACCTTTGAAAACAAGGATAGTAGCATTATCCTGACTCACAAAACACCACAAGGCCATTATAAATGTTTTCTAGAGCTTATTGTGCTAATTTAAACATAACATTATCCATGTAGAAAATATCCATAGATGCATACTTAGAGTTATACAGCTTCAGGAAAGGAAGAGAAAAATATTAAACATAAAAATGATCAAGAAAAAGCCATTTCACAGAAGTCTACAAACATCTTAAGACCTTGTATATTGGTAATATTAAAGTTATACATGAAATTCATGTCTTTGATCTAAAAAATATGACAAAATTATAGTGTTGATCTTCTCTGCTAATAGTTTATTCCTAGCAAGAAAAAAAAACTCATATATAAAAATATTACTGAAAAAAGATGCATAAGTACAAGGTGCATTAAACACAGTTTAAGCACATTCATTTTTAGAAACACTTTGTACAGATTTTATATATACTTAATGCGTACACAGTTTATTTGATTTCTCAGATACAAAGGATATTAAAAGAATACATTCTTCCTGATCTACAGTGTGTATTTTGGACCTGTAGCATTTCCATATAAACAGACTTCTGGGTTTGAACTGGGTCTTGTCAAAGTTACTGTGCCTTTGAGCAGGCACAGAGCCGGCCAATACAGAAGAGCCTACAGGTAATGATTTGAATCACGTATGCATATGTTACAGTATCAGAGCCTTATTCTCAACCCAAGATGAAACCATATTTGATTCTGACAACAGTATGAACTATATCAGCCTTTCAAGGTCCAGAGGCCACCTGCTGTGCTTGTTGGTGTTGTAAGGCGCTCATTCACTAATGAATATGTGAAGAATTAGAAGTTTAATTTTAGTGCAGCTTTACAGTTTCAGGATTCTTACTGTTTCTTTTTTCTACCTAAAACTCTCTCTTTATTTTAAGAACTGCAGCATGACACCACACTCCTTTATTCCCTTAACAATCAAACCAGCGTTTTATTTAAGTGGAAATTTGTTCCTTAATGGAAAAATTTATAATAATTTTGTCAGTATTATCCCAGAGCAATTGCATTTAACTATAGACATTAGACCTTGCAGAATATCCATGGAGGCTACATCTCAGTTACTGTGGCACTTTTCCTCTATTCACATCACTCACTGCTGTCTGTATTTCTGTCTCACTCTTTTCCATGCTGCAAAAAGGAGAAAAAAAAAAAAACAGATATTGAAATCAGTGTGAGCCCGTCTTTTCCCCAAATTAATCCTCGGGCCGACCCTTTTGATAGTGATGGTACAGGTCTTTATTAAGAGCAGCAACAGTGACACCCAATGGTCACTTACAAATTGTACTTCAAACAGTGCTTAGGGAACACGAGGTATGTATTATCTTCCACCGAAAGTGGATAGCTCAAAGCAGTAGTTCAAACTGGATTCCACATGTATGCATTCCTCATTATGACTCCATGATAAAAATGCTATTTTAAGTTAATTTGAATTAATCTTTCATTTGGATTAATCACCAATAATAGCCAAAGATAAAAACAAATTACTAGCAAAGGAAAAAAGCAGCTTAGGGATCCCATTATACTCCGGAAAAATAATGAATTTATAAGACCACGAGCTGGGACCATTTTCCTAGAGGACACAGAAATACAGATATTGTAGGCCAAACTTACTTAAAAGTTTAATGACCTCTATGATTTCTAGTGGTGGTGGACAAGCCAGTCACTCAGATTTCCTTGGACAGCTCTGTCTAAGTTCAAAGAATAGGACTGTAAAAGTACAAAAGTAATTACAATTTTTCCATCACTGTCTTATCTTGAAGGACTAAATTCTGTATGGAGAAGCAAGTACTTAGAATAACACATGATTCCCACAGTAAAAATTCTCCTACAAATATTAAACATTGTCAGTTACGACTGTGCCCTGATAAATTCCTAGGACATTTATAGACTAAAACAAAGATATTTACTAAAATGTACTCCCACTAGTGCTGATATGGACTATAAATCTGAATAGCAAGATTTTCACACAGCAGAAATGATATTAAAGTCACAACAAAGTATGTAATTCCAGATATGAGAGTAAAGCCTAAATTAAGTTTAAGAAAATGTACTTCAGCAGGATGAGAAGCTGTACATTGAACTTTTCCAGCATCCTTCGTCTTGTCCTAAGATAAGCAGTGCCAAATCTTTTAACACCATAGAAAAATTGCTTCTGGCTTCAATTGGCCTTTTTCTCCTATTGCTAAATATAAATACAGTAGTAGACTCATTGGAAAAAAAAAAAAAAAGAATTGCCCTCAATTGTCCCTAAAATAAAAATTAAAAATGTAAACATAATCATATGTTTAAACATGGTGCTTCATGTCAACAACTATAAATTAAAGGCCTTTGCTATTGTAAAGGCCACTTTTGCATTTCTATATTCATTGTAAATATTTTCTTTTTTTTTTTACTTTTTCTACTGTTTTATTGATCAAAAAATGAGGTACATGTAGTTACTGGCCCCTCAAGAACCATGAAGTGGTCAGGGATTCATCAGCACTTGCCCCTTGAAGGGAGTATATATCCCCCTTTCCAGCACATATCAGGACATTGCTTGATATTTGAGGGCACTTTATCCAAAAAAAAAAAAAAAGCACTTTGTAAAACATAAATTTCCATGAATGATCATGATTGTGTGTAAAAAAAAAATCTGTAACCAGGTTCTCCCGTGGTTTTCCCTGAAGTAGTGCAAATCCTGGTGACAGAATGCAGGTGTGCTTGGCAGCTGCAAGGGTGTTTGTTTTGTTTCACTTTTTCTTAACTCCTGCCACTGATCTGATATTTCCTGGTATATTCTGCTACAGGAGGAAAACACATATCAGAAGTATAAAGGATGCCAGCAGTTCTCACTTAATACCACCTTGAAGCTGACACAGAGCTTGCAGAATCAATTTTAAGACACATAAGGGAGAACCTCAGTTGCTCTGCTAACCTGCAGATCTTTTAGTCATTACAAAGGCAGTGAAAAGACATCACCACTTCTTCCCAAAACCCTTCAGAAAGTTTATGTTGAATGAAGCTGAGAATTTGGTGGGTGAATTCAGCAATGCAATCCATTACTTAACCATATGAAGAAGTTACTGTGGTTCTGCTGCTGTTTTAGCAAAGAGCCCTGTACTCATAGCTGCGACCTGCCAGCCATAACATCTGTAACTTATAGACTTCTAACCTGAACGATGCAATAACTAATCTTTAAGTCTTTAGAATCCATAAAATGAAATTATTGGTGCTACAGCCTAACTAGTTATATATTATTGGGCATATATTACAGCCAACTGCTCTTAAAATGAGTTAAGTACTTATGCTGCAAAGAAGTTTACAGAGGAGTTCAGTAAAGTTGTTAAGTAGAAGCACAATAAAGACTGTATATTGAGATACCCTAAATGGACTGTATGGAGCAAAGCCAGCTGCCAGCAGCCTGTCTGTCAGTGCTATCTATTAGAGTTAGCTTTATTATTGCATTTCTGTTTTACTGACACTGGAGAGAATACAAAGTAATTTACAGATCCATACGTTCATTCAATTATCTGTGCAATTAGCTTCACTAGAGATTCTCCTGTGCTTTAAACTGATGCATCAGACTGTTATGATTAGGTGCTTTAAAATTTACTTAGTGTGTTCATAAATCCAGCTCACCATTGGCATCTGCTTATAAAAAAAAAAAAAAAAAATTAAAAATTAAGACCAAAGTTCAGTAGTTCTGTATTAATATTTCTCCCACCCCATACTTTCTCATTTTAATTACAAAGTATTTGGGTCATTTGTAGTTGACAAATGAAACCACTACTAACAAAAGATTGTTTAGACTCTGCTTAGGCTCTCTTATTTATTTAGCAGATGTTTCAGCACCAATTAATCTCAAGGGCAGTTCAGTGCTTTTAATTCACTGGCTTATATCATCCCTCAATATAACTGACATGTCAGCTGTTAGGTTTTGCAGTGCTTTCAAGAAAGTCACCCCACATTAATGTAAAATCAGTATCATCTTCATATACCTATTATTATTTCAGTAGGAGGCATTTCAACATACACTGTTGGTGGTGAAGCTCAACCTTTTTACGTCTATAAAGAACTCCAGAAGATCCTCCTAGAAGAGAGAAGCAGATGGCTGTCATCAGTTGGCAGGAAGAAGTATAGGAATCTACCTATCTCTAAATAGAAAAATAACCATTCATAGCATGTCATTATTTATTTACATTTTAGTACATGCAAAGAGATAACCTTGTATATCTCATCCAAACATTAGACACTTCTGGTGTTTATAGCTAAATAATGCATTCTGATAGGAGTTTCTGGAAAGTTTACACACTTACAAACATACAAACCATACATCATTATATTTTTAAATATTAATTTACTTCTGTGCATTTGTTTAAGAAGATTTCAGCCTATTCAGGTAGTCATAGTTACTCTAAATGTCACTCTCTCAATAACTTCTGTGAAAACTGTTCCAGTACGTAAATTATGGACAAGCCATTAACTGTGAATATTAACTCTTTATTGATTTTGGCTGAACATGTGTTGTGGTTTTGTTTAGTGAGGGGGGGCCTAAGGTGGAAGCTTCTGTAGGAAACTGCTAGAAGTCGCTCCCCCTCCCGGGCCTAGGGCGGACCTGCTGCTGGCCAAGGCCGAGCCGATTGGTAGCAGAATGTCCCGTGATAACGCCTCTGCGATAACGTATTTAAGAAGGAGAAAACAAGAAAAAAAAAAGAAGACAAGATGTGAAGAAGCTGAGCGGGGGCAGAGGCACAGAAGGGGAGGTGCAGGCCTCACTGGCCTTGCAGGCCTCACCCTCTGGCCTCTCGCCAGGTGGCCGACTGGGCCCAACTCAGCCCGGCCCGGCTGCAAGAAGTGGAGAGGAGATGAAGA
>JAAGAY010137100.1:0-41980 GCA_011801015.1 Ardeotis arabs | reverse complement strand
ATGCCCCACCCCTGGAAACATTCAAGGCCAGGTTGGATGGGGCTCTGAGCAACCTGATCTGGTTGGAGATGTCCCTGCTCCTTGCAGGGGGGTTGGACTGGATGGGCTTTAACGGTCCCTTTCCACCCGAACCATTCCATGTTCTGTGATTCTAAAAGAACCCCAAACAATTAAAGGACAACAGCAAGAAGGAAAAAAAAAAAATCATTACAAAAAGAAAAAAAAAACCACCCCAAAACTTATGGCTGATTAGCATAGCATCTTAAAAGGCCAAAATACCACATGTGTAGCATGTTACAAAAGAAGATTAAAATAAAGGAAAAATATCCAGAGAACCATGAAGTCTCAAAACATCTGGAGTTTTATAGTAACAAGGAGGAAAAAATCAAAAACATAATTGAAAAAAGTCCACTTTGATACATTATTGTACAATGAAGCTTAATGGAATTGAAAGGAGAAGAGATGAAAAGGCAAAATAAGGGGAGGGGAAAGAAATAAAAGAAACAAGAAAAGGCATTTATATTTCAAAGATGTCACTGAGGGGTTTTATCCTAGTTATTAAAAATTACACACTCTGCTTCTGTAAGCTGTTTCTGTAATGTGTTGAGCGCTCTCTTTCAGCGTAGGACATTGATGTGTGCTGGGGAATTCATCAACCCTTTTGTACCCAGTGCAGAGGCACTTTTCACTCCTGATTCTTTGAGAGACATCTGCAAAGAGAATGGCAGAGAAACCGCCTGTCCTGGTTTACATTCTGAGTCCAGTGGGAGATTTGAAGAGAGGCAGGGCAAACATGTAAATCAAAAATGTTTGCTAAAAACAATGCACACATTCAGGATTTAAGCAAACAATCTTAAGCTGTTATATTGGCATCAAATATCATAAAATGTAATTGAAATACTTTGAATGTACTCACTAATAAACATTTGTATGGAAAAGTGAAATTAAAAACTTCCCTCTTTTTTCATGTTTCCCTCTTTTTTTTCAATCAACCAGTAAAGGAAGAGGAAGGTCTGCACACAGTCCAGTCTACCTTTGTAACACGCCAGCTGTGTGTCTATAAACACACACTTTCCAGTGCACCACAGGCATGAACATCCTGGGTTAGGTCTGTGCTCTGTCTGTCCCCCGTCACAGGAAGATTTGAGACAAGTGTGTGCCAAACCTCGTCTGTAACAAATACAGTGTAATCTAACGACAGTGAGTGTCCATCCTAACTTCCAACTCATCCCCTAGACTATGATTTATTTTTTTTTTTAATCCTGGGAAACGCAGCTCATATCTTTATCAAGACCAATAAATAAATATGTTTTACAGTTATAGCTTGTCACATGTCATCGCAGCTGACAAAGTGGCTCCTGTCCTTGGCAGATCAACCAAAGGAGGATCCTGTGAGAGAAAACTGATCTACAGTTGGAAATTGCTGGCTATAACTAACTAAACAAGTCAATCACAACCAAGTTCTCTCTTAGAAAAGATGAAAATCAGCAGCAAGGTAACTCTCCACCCACCTATGTGGGGTTTTTTTTGTTGCAAATATAACTTTTTGTATGTGGTTCCACATAGATCATTAGTCTTCCTCACAAAATCTTTTTCACGAAGTGGATTCACTACTGGGTTTTTCTCCTATTTTAGATAGGGTAGGTTCTTTATCTTAAAAGGCACTGTCCTTCTCATACTCTACTTGTATTCATTTCCACATGAACATAATATGGCTTTTATCTCAAATTGTTGTTTCTAAGAGCAGCTAAGAAGAATAAAGTTTCCCTGAAAATTTTTGAGCTGCATGAAATTTTCAACACTGGAATAATCTTTGCACAAAGTGATGAGAAGGACATACAAATTTTCCCAAGGTTCTTCTTAGCAAGGGCATAGACAACTCGGTGGGATTTTCCATGCTCAAATATGCTCCTGCTCTTTTCTGTGCCATCCTGGGCCAATTTGATTATCCTTAAATGAAGACTGGTGTTCAACCTGTAATCCAAGGAAGGCAAGGGATCTGCTAAGATGTACGTGATCAAGCCCAACACTTCCTTGCACGTGTAGAGCTGAGCTCTGGCAAAGAGCCCCACAAGAGCTGCTGGTGAACCATCAGGAAAGAGAGATTGTGCAATGTGGTGGGAATTTGTTATTATTTCAGGGTGGGTTACTGTATTCTGCTTTCCCCCGTGCCCTGGATGTGGAGCAGAACCTCAAGAGACGTGGCTCGCTCCTTCACCTGCTGACCTGTTCCAGCCACACTACACCAGAATCCCACAGGGCGACTATGCACTGGGAGAGGTAGAGGGTAACAACAAGGAGAACAACAGTCTTCTCTTTCTGAGAGAACAGGCTCTCTTGCCTACAAGTGAGGAACTTCTCATTTTACTCAAAGTCATTAATTTTAGTCTTGCAGTGTTTTCATTTCATCTTGCTTGGCCATGTTCATTACAGGAAGGAAAATCTGTGAGATTTATTCCTAGGAAAATGGCTTCAAGGCATCACCTGTTTTAAAGGAAGTCAGTTTTCTGGCTTTGTCAAAATCAAATCAGTGTCTAGGCTTGGTTAGGCACTGCACTGTTGGAAGAGCCATGTTTTAGAGTCTGGAAACACAATTCTGTTCCTGCAGCAGCAGTCCATACCTAAGCTCCTTCTCTCTGGTAAATCCAATATAATGTGATGCCTTCTGTTAGGGGCTGAGCTCTCTCCTATTACCTCACACTTCCACCTACTGAGTGTATGTGCTTCAATAGCTACAGCGGCTGATCCACACCCACTTGTGAAGCGATTACATCGGATTCTGTGCCTAAGCCTCCGAAGGAGATGTTAAATCAAGATTTTGCTAACAAAGACTCCAAAGTGCATTGCTACTTTTCACACACAGTGACTTACTACATCCTAGTACACTGAACTAGTGTGGGTAGTTATGATCTTCACCAAAACCTGCTCCAGTTTTAAGCAGTGGCATTGCCTTCTAAAGTCTGTTGTGAAGATGAGCTCTCTGCTGAAGAGCAGACGGCGTGGCAGCAATGCCAGGTCCCTTCATTCTCTATAGCAGTGTGGGATCCTTTGGATAAAAGGCAGTATAGCAATGTTCTTTTCTGAATACAACTTAATGTTTTCCCACAGTCTTATTGTTTACAGGGAGTTTACCAAGTCACTTCACTAATTTAAAATAGATTGTATGCCACATGGGTGGATAACAATAACACATATTGGTGAATCATATGGCTTTCAAATGATATGTATGAAAAATAAGTGCTACACATATTGTCTGAAATTTTATTGTGTGAAACCACAGCACTTAGCTCCCTACCAGCTGTGTCAACAATTCAGTGTAATAAACTAATACAATTGTAGAATAACAGCAAGGTTAGTTCTGAAAAATGAAAAACTAAGATTAAAAAATAATGCAACAAGAAAATGTAAATGAATACTGAAACACTGATTAACACCATTTCAGGTGGGAATAACCAGCCTTGCAAATGATGCGACCTCAGGAAATGTACATTCCATTATTATAGGCTGCCATCCCAAAGCCTAAGAGGAAAAGGGATTATATGGATGAAATGATTTTTAAAAGAGAAGAAGAGTAGGTTTTGATATCTGAGGAAACTGGTGTGTTACACTTAGACCGTACAACCACTGCAGAAACATCCTATCTTACTACAAACTACATACGCAGGGTCAGCTTCAAAATGGAAGAAGAAACAACTTTCCTGGACTTTGCTTCCTAGGTTCAGATCAGCCTCACATCCACACCGACTCCTTCATCCGAGCTGCTTTACACATATGACGTAGCTCCTGAGGATGCTGCCAAAGGACATTCCTGACATACTTGACCAATAGCAGCCCATGTACAGGAATGGCTGAATGAGCCAGGCTCAAATAACAAAGGTTTCACATTGAGCTGTCTTGCATAATTTTTAATACGCTGCTAAATAAATAAATAAATAGCTGAATAAAAGACATTTTCTAAGATAATATTTTGAGGGAAAACTGGAAATGGAACTCAACGGAAATAAGTTTTAAATTGAAATGTTGAACTGTAGCCCAGAAATGACAAGAAAATTAAATCTTTTTTTTTTTTTCCTGAACCCCAATAAAAAAAGTCTTAAACACTCTTGGTAGACCACAGTTTTGAAATAAATGAAATTATGTTATTGTCATGCATGATTATCCAACATTTAGAAGGTATCTGCAAGGTTTTCCTGAGAGTTATACGTCCATCCCATAACCTAGCAGGAAACCACAATCACTTCTGTACCTTACGTGAAGGACTTTGAAATGAAAGTGCCTCAAAATCAAATATAAGCAGCTTTCAACATGTGCATTTAATCTTCCTAGGTTAAGAAACACCCTATGGCCACCACACTAAAGAACTGAAAACGTAAATTGAAGAAATTATATCCATATGATTAAGTCAGATTCTTAAAGAGAAACATGTTGTTAAGTACTTCATTGAGAATAAAATGAAATGCAGTAAAATAGAAGCTATTTGGAATAAATCACTGACGCACATGCTTTCTATGCAAAATGGCAGCATTCAGCTCCGAGTGGACATCTGGAGCAAATTAACATTATGTTGAGAATAATATAAAATTAAAACATTTAGTTTCAGCTTCTAAAATTAAATATAAAATCAGAGACCAATGTTGTGTTGGACAGCTCGCCTCGTGACTCGGATGGCAAAGGTTTATTTTGTTTTTAAAGTTGTTTATGCCTCCTATCACTGTTCTTGGAGCCCTGACACCCCCAGATACTATCTGCGCAAACAGCACCAGGCCAAACAGTTGCATCTTGAAATGTGCTGCCGAGTCCTGCATTGGATGTTCAGAATGAGGAAGATGAGGAAGTCAAGGCCAAGCGTGGGCCAAAGCAGCTTGGGTAAAACAAGAGAAAATGACCCAAAACTAAAGGCAGAACTCAGACCACACCCAAGCCAAACCTCCCAGGGCCTGAATATATTTCATTTTTACATTTGCATGCTGACTCTGCACTTTCTGGCTCTGGAGAGCATCCAGGGTTGATGTGTTGAAGGTGCTGGATGACTTCAAGCCCTTGTGAGGCCCCTCTTAAAATATGCTGAGCTCCTCCTGGCTGCTGCTGCTGCAGCTACTCGATTCACATGAGGTCTGATATGGCCAACCAGGAACGTCTCCCCGCTCCTACTGAGGTGAATGAGAGAAGAGAAGACTCTGCTCCTGGTGAGGCTTGCCCAAACCCAAAGAAAGCTTCTGTCCCCACTCCTATCTCTTCCATGGGCAAACTCCACTTAAGACAATCAAGCATTTCTACTGCTTTTTCACTTCCTAGAGTGGTTAATCAGGATAAAGTGGGTGTATGGGGCTGTAACTCCCTACAATCACTCTCCTCCACAGCTGGATCCTCTGTGTCACTTGAGGGGAAAGGCAGCTGCCTTCAGTCTTAGGCTTGCTACAACTGGATACCTGGCCTGTCCACTTTTGTTCCGAAGCAGTAAAAAAGAGTGCTTCTGCTTCCCTGGGGTGCCAGGATCGGCACTTGACAAGGCCACAAACTTTAGGGGAGAACTAACTTTTCTCCTGGGTATCTTTTTAGATTTCCTATTTCAGTGCTCTGCCCCCCACAGCTTTCCAGAAGATACTGTCTTATAAAACTGTCCATCTCCAACTAGGCAAAAGACCTACAAGCAATATAATTTCTGAAAAACTCTGTAGCCTATCATCCCTAGTATACTTTTGAACAACTCGTGTCTGGTTCAAGAAGCCATGCTTACAACTAGTGCCACACCAAGCACCCCTACTGCTCCTGTCTGCCAGCAGCCCAACAGCGTCAACAGAGGCAACCAAGTGTCTAGGAAGCACTGCACTGGAAAGACCGTTCCATGCAATGGATATGACATGGTCCTCAGCTGTGGGAGATCTGGTGTTTTACTAAGTTCTGTGATTGGGTGACCCTAAACAAATCACTTCATCTCCTGTGCACAGTTTAGTCCTTCGTGCTTTCTGACTGTACTGAAATGCCTACTGAGCAGGGACTGTGCATGAGCCTCACGAGATACTTTCTGAGTATCCTGACATCATCAGTCACTGGTGTAAAGCCACTGAGCCAAGCACAGTGTTCTGGAGAATCAGTCCTTCTGGCAGAAAATCAATAACCATAACACTGGAGAGAATGCCAGACACACAATCATCTTCAGGTAGTTTGGTAACGTATCTTTATGCTTTGAAATATTCTCCTAGATGTTTGAAAAAAAATAATGTCAAATAAGTAACCAGCATTTAGTTTATACAGCATAAAAATAAGCTCTTTATACTAGTTTATCTCCTTTCTGATATAGTTGGGAACATGCCAACCTTGCCACCTGTTCCTGCACTTCCTTTAAGGTAGCCCTGTCTTTCAACATGAAACCTAAATTGGATGTGCACAGTCTTGCTCCTGCACTTTGCAATGTAAACACCTGCACATATGTTTTAAAAGTCTAACACCTCTATATGTAAAATTTTAGACACCTGTGAATTGGCTTTAAATAGCCCCACTGGGTTTTGTGGATGGAGAACAACTTCCAGGTGCAGATGAATAAGGTTATTTTAAGGGCATAGGCAATGTACAGCCTCAGACTGAGTACATACAATACTGCATTTCCAAATTTAAAGCAAGGTTTTAAACACTTGTCCTCTCTGTGACTCATTAATCATGCACAAAATGGAGATATAAATACATTTGTGTCTCTCTGGATCGTACTGAGCCTTAATTCATTGGGTTTTAATTCTCTAAAGCACCTTGGGATCTTTGCACCGAGTGTGCACTCCACAGGCAGGCACAGTCCTACTCTTCATAGAGCTGCACAGGAAAGGCTAATTTTCCCTGGTCTTAGGCTACACTGCTTTTTGATTCTTCTGGAGAAAACTTAGTTTCCATGTCTCTATTTTGACACTGAAAAGATTCTGTTGGGTTTTTTTTCCAATTCTACCAGCACCTTCATTCACATCAGATCCTCACAGATGATTTCTTATTGCAAAATTTTGGCCTGCTTTGACTCATCATTTACTCACACAGAATTCTGATAAACACTTCCATTATACTTTTGCAAATGATACTCTGTGTGAATAAAGGCTGGGAACTCTGAATTAATCTACAGTATGCCTTTTTAAATCCCTACTTCTTCTCTTAGATTTCTTCTCCAGTCATCTCATAATCGAGAAAAAAAAATAAAACGATGGTCAGTTTATTTTTCTGTTCAAGAGATAAGTTCTGAAGTAAACTTGCTTTGATTTCACGGTAATCTATGTGACCACAATGCATTCTTTGAAAAGAAGAATAAACTTTGGCATCTAATGAATGATTAGAACTTTTCCAAAAGCTACCATCATTTTGTTTAAATGCCATGTCCTTTCCTCCTTCCCCAGAAGAATGTCCAAAACAACCCCAACTTTCTATAGGCAAACAAACACATCTTTTAATAACAGTGAGGGAAGTTTTGCAGGGAGAAAAAGTACCTTTTATTAGACCAACTAGTAACTTGAAAAAGATAGACAGGCTCTCAGCACAAAATCCCTTCTTTGGCTGTAAAACTCTCTCCAGACGACCACAAAGAATTGTAGCCAGAGACTAAAGAAAGATAAGTGCATCAAATGTCCATGCTGCTCTACGAAGCTAAGTCTAATGGGCAAGGGGATCTTTGTGCCGTATCTATGGTAGCCTGAACAAAGAGTAGCACGAGTTCACTTGTGCCTTTCAGAACAGTTCTTCAATTCAGTCGCAGGCCACCAGCGCTGGGCTAGCAAGCTTCCAGCTGCAGAGTGGGCCAGAGCAAGGGCAGTGCCAAGCTTCCTGAACGGGCACCACATGGTGCACAGGCGTGCCACAGACCAAGGAGATGACTATTGACACGGCCGTTCTCTGGGGTGGAACGGGCATGCTTTGCCTTGAACAGAGGAGGCCGCTTAAAGACAGCTTCTGCCTAGTACTGCTCCACTTTCTTTTTTATTTTTTACCCTTGGGAACAGGGAGGAGATTTTGTGGATCCCTCCTACTCCAACTCCTTGCCCACTGATTGCAGTCCTGGAAATGCCAGAGCCCGTGGGAATGGAGACGTGCAGCCCTTCTTTCTGTCCAAACGATCCTGGATCAATGTTTTGTGTGGGGAAAATGTCACGTTCCTCCTTGTGAGCCTTCTGTGTTCTTTGCTCACTGCCAAAAGTGAACATATTAAATAAGAACTCTTTTAAATTTCATCTTGGAGGCTGCTGCCTTTTTAATCAGAGAACCTAAAGAGCAAACTGGCGAATGTGCAGTTGGAAAATGTATGCAAGGAAAAGAAAAGGGGCATGAGAGATGGACATACTAGTCTTGCCTGTTCTTATTATTTTTACGTACGTATAATCTCACCAATTACATGATATGACGTCAACAGTACAGGACTGTTCTCTCTGTGCTGAATGTCCTCAAAACATTCCTGGCCTGAGAAGTTTATCTCGAAAACCACTCACGGTATCATCCTTTTGCATAGCTTAAAACAGGGACTTCACATACAGTCATGCTATGGAACCCACTTTGTCCAAATAAGCATAACAGGTTACCGAGCCTTGTACGTATGATTGCACACACAACTACTGATGCACACATGCATTAAAGAACTCTCTTGAAGTGCTGGGGAAAATATATTGCCCCCTTCAGCAGAAAATCTTTATAGAAGACTGCCTTAAAAGCTGAGCCTTGAGCTACTGGATGGCAGCCTGTTACAGTCAGAGGACTTGGGTTTAAGATAGCACAAATACCATCCCTTGCTGAGATATGGGGTCCAGAGGCATTCAAAACTACTTCTTTAGCTATTTGACCTAGGCTTATCTGCCATAAAAGCACAGCCAGAGTGAAGGACTCCTCAAGAGGAGCTCAGAATGGCTCTTCACCATTGGAATGCCTTTTCTTAATCCTCGTGGAGCCAGGACCTGTACACAGCCAAATACTCCACCTCACCATTCTCCAGACATTTTCTAATCAAGTCAGGAAAGTAAAAGAGCTACCCAGAACTCACTAAGGGACAGCCTAAGGATTTCTATACATTTGAGGCACAGGGTTAACTTCTGTGAGGCTTCTTCAGCCAAATGCAGCAGGGTAGAAGAAAACAGTGACTTTAAAAAAACTGGACTACTATTTTTGAAAAGGAGAGAAAAAGTGACTACTTGAAGGGCCTCTAAAATTAAGGTCTAAGAGAAAATATAATGGGATCTTTTCTTCTGTCTTGCACAGGAAGAACAAAAGGGCATGCAATGAAATTAAAAAAGGAAAATTTAAAACTGAGGAAAGGAGATAGTCAGAATATGGGAAATTTCAGAGTTCGTTGCTGTGGGGAACTGATGTGGAGACAAAGTGAAATACAGAAAACTTTTGGAGTGATGCATGCATAGCAAGACTATTCAGAGCTGTCAGAGTTCAAACAGACAGATTGGAAAGGATACTAAGTCTCCTGCTTCTGGGCAGGTGACTGAGCCCCCTCATCCAAGACAGCTGGGATATGCTGCCACCTCGTTGACCACTAGCACATCCTAGAAAACAATAAATTAGAAGAGTTCCTGAGGAGGTAAGGCTTAAAACGTAACATTGGGCCTAACAGACAACCAGGCCAACCAGATGCCACTGTGAATTCTGTGGCACCTCCAGGTTGAACTGCTGGTGGCTGAATAAAATTTGAACTCAATTTAATGGAGAAAATAAGGTTTGGAAGGACAAAGAAGAGAATGATGACCTCTGGGAGGACAAGACCAAAGCCTGACTGGGTTGGAGGGCAGGGAAAAACAGGGGAGATAAAATCTAATTATTTCAGCAAAGCAAACGGAACAGTCAGGTCTCAACAGAGACAACTGCAATCACTATGTTGCTTGACTGTGAGGTCACCAAGAAAAACAGGGCAGCACAGAAATGGAAGATGGGGAAGCAGAACAAATGCTGAGCAATGCGTGTGGCAGATTATGCTGACTAAACAGAAAAGATTTTAAAATCAGAGCCCAGGATGGGGATGAAAGAAATGATAAAAAGGGTACAGCATGCTCCTGCCTCTGAAGCCTGTTTACAGTGAATAACGTGTTACTGATTTTGATGTGTGAACCTAGTTCTGCTTAGGATCAACCAAGTCCATGTACCTAAATACCCCATGTCAGGCAGCATGAAACATACCCCGATTTTTAGTTACTTTGTTTGGTTCTCCATTGACTTTTTATACCATGACTAACACATAATTTTCCCTCAAACTTACCATGACAAAATCACAGCTCTTAAACATAAGAGTACAGCCCGCAGGCTCTCCAAGTTAAAGCAAGCCCTGGCACAACAACAGCATGGAAGACGTACTCAGCCACAAAGGATTACGCCAGCAGATTACCACAGACACATTTGTGCACTCACCCTAAAAAGCCACACGCACCAAACCTTGGCAAACAACGTCAATGACAATAGGAAATGACCCTTCATCAGGGCACAGAAGAGATTTGGCCAACTGAGGAGAACCTCCAAGAGCACTGGTAAAAATCATCTTCTCCCCTAGGCTGGCCTTCTCTGCAAATCAGCTGAACCGTCACACTGCAAGGCAAATGGATCGGATCAGTGGGTTCAAGCCTTAATTAAGCTCGCAACCATTTCTTACAGTCCTTTCCCCCTGCATTAAAATCAGTTTTCTCAGCATAGAAAATATTCTTGGCATAGGACAGAAAAAAAGAAAAGGAAAAGTATATTCATGCAGTCATGGCTGAAAGGATGCTTTCCCACAGCAGCATCTGCGAGGAATATTTTGTATTATCTCTAGTTGCCTTGAAGACACTGTGCCAACCTTATGGGCCAGTTACAACCTCAGCTGTGACCTCTAAAACTGAACAACAAAAATGCAATGCATTTGGGCATTACAGGCTATGCATCTAGCCTGCTATGGCACTGCCCTGCCCTCTGCTCTCTTCTCAGGATCACCGTGTGAATCTGAATCACCCTTGCAATCTGGCTTCCATCTTTCTCTCATTCAATGGCATCGTCCCACATGGTCCCACAGTATGTTAAAAACTGAGCAGAGTGCAAAGAATAAGTCTTTGGTAGAGAGCTTCACTTCTCCAGAGAATCAAAAAAAGAAGCACTCCAGGGGCAAATGAGAACAGAAAACCATTCTCCCCATTTCAGAGCTATTCTGTGATTTCACCAGCACAGCTACCTCAGACAGGGCTGACAGGTAGAATGCAGACCTCTTTCTAGAGAGCCAGCAGCAACAGGTCCTCTCTAAAAAACCACAGGCTGGACACAGCAGCATCTTACTTCAAAAACCTGCTCCTTGTGCTCAACCACCGCGTTCCTTTTTCCGCTGTCTGAACTGTTGGTTTCAGACTGGACTGACAATCAGCTGCAAGATAAGCCAGCTCAGCCCATGACCTCAAAGGCAGCACCAGGCAGCTGTAGCTGCTGGTCTGATTTGACCAAGAGAACTTTCTTCACAGTGATGAAGAAGGAACAGCTCAGGGTGAGTGCACAGTCAAGTTTAATAGTAGGAAGAAATTATTTTGCTTTTCCCAAAAGCATGTAATTATTGTATCCATTTATTGTATCCATTTGCAGGTTGTTCTGAAAAGTATCTTTTTTTTTTTTTTAGCAGAACAAGTCTTGTGAATCCTTTCTTGTTCAGTCAAGTTATTTTTACAATGGGGGTGGTGGAACACTGGAACAAGTTATCCAGAGAGGTGGTGGATGCCCCATCCCTGGAAACATTACAGGCCAGGTTGGACGGGGCTCTGAGCAACCTGATCTGGTTGGAGATGCGCCTGCTCCTTGCAGGCGGGTTGGACTAGATGGCCTTTAAAGGTCTCTTCCCACCCAAACCATTTTATAATTCTATGATTCTACTCAGCTCTCCCATCTCACACAGACAAGGTGGTGCTAACTCACAGGTCTGTTCTCTTCTCTTCTGTGTGTAAACCCACCGACAAATACCCCAGCACAGGAAGAGTGCTGTAAGAAATGCAAAGTCCACTGGTCCACACACAATGTCAACAAAGCCAGGCTCTCACCATCTCGCCTGGAATATTCTGCTTTTCTCCCCTTAAGTTGTGGGGTTGGACTCTTAGTAAAAAGTTGACACAGCTGTCCCAGATGCAAACCCACTGGCACTTCATCTGATATCTTAAAGCGACAACAAACAAACAAAACCAAAAGGCTTTTATGCCAAATACAACAGTCCAGCTCCAAACACACGTTAACCTTTATGGGAGGATAGGAAATCAGGAATCAGGGATCACAGTAAGTCAAAACTTTAGTTTTTGTCGCTTTTAATGCCAGCTGAGAAGTTGTGAAGAATTGGTAAATTCTAAACCCTGGGTACAACATAAGGCTGGCCAAATTTAGTGCCCTTCTAATGCTGGGCAGGTGATCTAGGATGTAAATGGCAACATAATAATAGTGATGATAAACAAGATAAAAATAAGTAATTCCGCAGAGTAAAGAAAAGTCATTATGACTCACTTTTTGCAGTTGGCCACAGTTCAATAACTGGCAATTTAGCTACGAAGGAGCTTATTGCTATGCATCTGCGATCTGTCAGGAACAGTTCTCAGCTGAAACACACAGTTACTGCTATTCTTTGATCTACTGTTGTGTATGGGACTTTATACTCTGTGCACACAGCACTCCTAACTGGAAAAGTGTGTGCTACATCTCTGTGATGTAGTACACTGGTTCATTTATAATATTAACTGGTCTTTTATTTTACTTTAATCCTTCAATTTGGCACTACCAGCATGCAACATACATGATACACATTTCATCTGGTATTAACCCTCTCCCCCTCAAAACTCCTAAAACCTAAATAATCTGAAGGTCTTTCTACTAATGGTTTCAGGTGATAGAACCTGAACAAAATCCCTTTAGATTTTAGTCCAAAATTTGGGTAATGATTTTATAATTATTAAAAATAATCAGATTTTTAAAAAAATCTCCTTATTAAGGTTTCTCATAAGTTCTCTTTTTCTCTACCACAACCAGTTCATTTGAGAAAGAAACTGGCTGAAGAGAGTACAAGCAATTCTTCCATCAAATCCTCTTCCAGATTAACCTAAAACCACACCATGCTTCTTTTTTAGTAGCTTTAAGTGTGCTTAGAATATCTAAGACTTTCTTTTTAAAAAAAATTATTTTCTTTTTCATGTTTTCCAAATTATCTTTGTGGGCCTAAAAGCTCAAAACTTTGTTTTGTTTTGCTTTTAATGAAAACGTAGATTCTGACAATCACATCTGTGCCAAAGATCTGGGAGCTGGCACGGGAATTTGGCCCATTGTATGGATACCTCTTAAGTGCCTGTCTCTGGTTTACTTATCTCACTTCCCTCTGACCTAGTAATTCCTATTTCAAGACAAGTATTTAATGGATTTATGTGTAAAAGACAGAAAGAGAGATGTACATATTTTTGAATCCAGCCCAGTATTAAGCAATAATTTTCAATTAGCATGTCCTTAGATGAATACAATAAGCCAGTGTTTTTCTTTCCCAATTTGTTTTGTTCTGTGCAAAAGGAATTACAGAGATAAAGAACATACAAAGACTTGTCCCAGATGCAGCTGTAAAGCAAGATTTATCAACTAGTACGTTAGAAGTATCAGGCTGACCACCACTCCTAGGGCTTCAGATTCCTGTCTTTTAGTTGTATGGAGTTTTCTGCTTTTAATTAAATATTGAACATCAGGCTAGTCACTTGAGACAGCATCAAAATACGTAGCTGCACCCCAACATTGTTCTATGATCACTAGATTTCCTGGCATACAATAATTTATTTTAACCATTACAGTTAAAGGAACAAGAAGATGTACTAAATAAAGGTCTCTTTCCATTTCACTTCTAGAAGGAGAAACTTTACAGCATTAGGTACATAATACTGCATTTTATCCAAAAACGCTGTTCTCATTCAGCACACAGCAAAGCCACCCTGTCTTTGCCCTCTCTGTGATGTCCTGTAACACTGGAAGGCACACTCAGCACTTGTGCTAAATGCGTGGTTTTCTGTTTGAGCACATGTAACTTGGATGAGTTGCACTCAACCAAAGTCACCTGTATTTGTCACACATACAAAGTATGACCAAAATCCACTGCATGTGTCATCTCACACAAACTCAGGGCCCAGTATCACAAAGCAGGCACCCTGGTACCACAACTGACTCAAGAGGAATTCTTGCCACTGTTTTCCACCCAGTTTTGCTCATTCCTACTTTGTTTTGCATGCCTTCAGCTCAGCAAAGACAAGTGTTTGCAGAGTCATACTGTGAACCAAACCAATGATTTTATCAGAGTCAAAACCAGAGAACATTAATTTTAACTGGGATCTGTTCAGTTCAGACGTGGATCCCATAAACACAAATAATGGAAAGAAGGGACAGCAGCATTCAAACCCTGGTGTGGTGCATGAATGAACAGACAGGGTTTAAAACAGCAAACCGCGTTTGCTGCGGAAAGCCCAGCGCTGCGAGACTGCGTTTGAAGCAGCAATGGACTAGCCTGGCCAGGGCTGGAGGGCGCTAACTGAAAGCACAGAGAATCACTTCCCAATCTCTTAAGTAAATACCATTTATAGAGTAAAAGTGCAGCCCACAGTAGCGCTCTTACCCTTGCTTAGCTCTGTGTGAGTGCTCCTCCTGCCCTAAACTGCCAGAAGTCTCCACGCCCTGCAATGTCCCACAGCCGGCCACGTGACCTGTGCCTTGGTGAAGCGATTTCAGACTCGTTGAAATGAAAGACTCTATACAAATGTAAGTGATTATCACTATTACAATTTCCATTCATTTTCAAGAACTTAGTACGCAGACATTCATGAACAAACTTTAACATGCACTTTAAACATGTTTTCCTAAGAAATAATAGCATTAGATCTTGACTTTATACCTACAATAATCTGCGTAAGGGCCTTTATGCTAGACACAAAGCAACTGAATGAATTTTCCTTCTTAAATCCTCCCTAACTGCACAGAAATTTTTTTTAAAAGTAAATCATTTTTAAAAAGGCAGTAAGGACTTACAAAGCTTGACAGAAACCAGGAATTCATTTGCCTTTAAAGCTGCATGTTTTTAAAAATATGTGAGATAATATAGGTATCAATCCTCTAGTGAATGCAGATGAGAAATGTCTGCTAAGTTTTTTTTTAAATATGTCCTGATAATGTTTTTCGTTCCATACAGTAACACAGAGGGAAACACAGCATCTGATTATCCAGATATAAATCTTTGCAGATAAACAGCATTCTGAATGCCCCTAGTATTTGCTGATGAAATCTTTTAGTGCTCTCTCTTCAGCATCATCTAAAGAGCAAAGCCAAATTTCCAAAAGCCAAGAGGAAAAAAAAAAAAAAAAAAGTAAAGATGGTAATAATTCATAATCAGGCCAGGCCTACATGTGAAGGCAGTGAGGCTGTGGGACATGGGGCAGGAAGGGCTGGAGAGCAGCAGCCCACTGCTGCTTCCTGCTGCCAGCAGACCCTGCTCCCAGAGGGCCAGGTCACAGAGGAGGCTGGAGAAGAGGAGCTGGGCCCTATCAGGGCCTGCATCCCTCCTCTCTCCCTCCACGCTGCTCCTCCCTCCCACGGTGCTGAGCCGTAACCAACTTTTATCTTCTCTCCAGTGCATCAGTGCTAAGGGTTCCGTCCATGTGATATCCCTCCAGTAGCCGTCCCCGAGTGGAAGAAATAGCAACGTGCTGATCATTCCCAAATACATCTACAGAGACTGCAGCATCTGCAATTTATTACCTTTCAGGAAGAGTCTCTCTAATGTTAGCTATGCAAATTAGCACGGCAAATCCCTACACACGCACACAATCTGCAGAATGAAGTCAGATCACAAACAGTGAAGGACAGTTGCGATGGGATGCCAGAAGACTGTCAGCATTCTGCCAAGAGAAACAGATATGGCAGTAGGGTAATTTGTCCACTTGATTTGCTGAAGTACTGTGACCACACACAGTCTAAGAATTCCTTTGCCTGGTCTTTTTGGTATGTACCTATATAGCCAAACTTTCTTTAAAAAAGTATTCAAAGTTGTATCCCCAAGGGCGCAATAGGAATCTTGAATTAGCCAAGATAAATCTCAAAAGGGTGCCATCAGCCAAGGTGGGAGGTACATGAAGTGCAATTTTAAGTGTTGTGAGAGTACAAATACCCTTCCATAGTAAAAACACCTTCTGGGATTATGAAATTAATTTTTCTGGGTGCAAGGAGAAAGAGTTAGGTCTAACAACTTGCTACAGTGCTTCAGTTTTGTGACATTCCACACAAAGAATTCAAGTCTGAAACAGGAATTATCTAGCGAAACTAAGCCCAGTATTTCCATTATGAAAGGTAAAGATATAATCAGCTTTTCAACACGCCCAGTGAAATGCCTAGGAGGTTTTCCAGCAGTTGAACTCATAAAATGCCAATCTTCCCTCCTCTTTCACATTACCACAGTATGAATACAAGATATTACAAAAGCATTCAAAATGTATTTGCAAAGTGTGTCAACAAAGATACAGCTTCACATTGGCTTTGATACTGAAAAACAAACTAACCAGCCCAACACACTTTCTCTGGCTTAGATCCAAAAGGTGTGCTCAGACATGGCAGGAAAGTCCTCTTCCAGCATCAATCTGCTCAGGCCCAAGTTTTCAAACATTAGCAAGGATCATCTGCAAACCTGGACACATATTTAGCACATTTTTACTTAATAGGATTAAGTAAAGCTGGTTAAAAAATGTGAACTGGTTTGCACAAAATAAATACAGGTATTTCTGTCATACTTCAACCATAAAACTAGAATCCAAAAGTTCAGTGCATGTAATTCCAACCTGCAGAATTACATATGCATAGGAGCATGGGACAGAGCTTTCACCGAGATCTTTTTAGATTTCCAAGTGCTTTACTTTGCCATTTAAACGTTTCTTTCATGGTATTTGGAAAGGCTGCGTTAAGAACCGTTCAAGGGATGTCAGCCAGTGAGCAGAGGGGAGTCAGGGAAGGGCAGGATGGTGGCAGGTGGGCAGGGGCTGGAGAAAATGATAACTGATCAGGATGAGCCTCCCAGTGTTCACAGATACTCAGACACCATGATCATGGTCTGCAAAGCCTGAATCCCTCGCGTGTAGCACTACCTCTGAACAGTCAGTACCATCTTCCCATGACTGAGCTTTCAAAGCAGAAGCTTTAACACAGCAAAGGCCTAAACTGTAACTGCAAAATTGCTTTTGTTCCTACCTGTACTCTCCAGCAGAGAAAGGCAGTACCTGAAAATCTGACCCACAACATCTGTGATGTCTTTTGCAAGAGCAGATGCATTAAATTGAATGGCCTGGCCCAAATCACAATCATTCCTGCTGTATATGTCTATATACCATTAACTGCTTCATTTCATCCTGCCTGATGTCTCTGTTTCAGCTGTGAGGAAATACATTTCTGCGTCTAGAAAGCTGGAAAGCTGCATTGGGATTACTCAGGCTGAACGACACTATACGCTGTAAGTATAATGACTCAATAGGCACAGTAGCCACTATTTAAACATGAATTTCTTAACTAGTTTTAATTCTTTGTAATAACTCGAAGGCACCAATAGATGTTTAAAGCTGTTTTGGGGCTAGAAAGCATTAAAAAAGGAAAAAAAGTTTCTGAAACAATTAGATTTCTATTTCACGCGTCACACTCTTGCAATCTGAAAACAGGCCCGTCAATAAACCAGATGTAGTTTAAATAAGAAAAGCAGTATGCTGTCAGGCTGGAACCCTGTGTGCCAAATTACAGCTTGCAGTAAATGTTTATGAGCAAGTTATAAACCCCTGAAAAATGGAGCTTACAACAGAAACACTGGAAGAGCCATCACTGCAGCAGCCCTAACATACGCTGCTTGTACTTGCCCGGCGAAGTCAAGCTTCATCTCTTCCTCCTCTTCAACATTGATATGGCTTCCCAGAGTTACTGTGAAACCAGCAGCCATCCCTGAAACGGCTGTCCCTGCCATCTCCGTTGCTGAACACCGCTCTGGGCACTGAAACACGATGCATTATCTGTCGCGTCATGCACCTGCCTCTACCCTTGGATTTCTGTGCCTTATCCTTAGGGAACATCTCCCTCTCAGATTTGTGGTTTACCCTGTGAAGCTGAAGCCCACTGTTGGCCTCTCACTTTCTACCTTGGCAGAGGGAACATACTTCTGTTTCACACCTCAGTGGCTGCCTAAGGGGCTAGTAGCATTTTCAGAGCAAAGGGTCTGTGAACAAAAGTCGAGATTCAGAAGAGAAAGAGAATTCCAGAAAGAAGAAAAGCATAACAGAGAATAACCAAATAACAGATGAGTGTTCATTATGTAGTTAAATTGGCTGTTTTGTGAACTTGTCAATATAACAGCTATAATGGGAATACACTAAATTTGCCCAATAGGATTTTCACCCGAGTTGAATGGAGAACCTTGTCATCACAAATTTCCCCTGAAAACTGGGAAAGGAAAACTTGGGTTCCTAGCCACAGACCGAAAGTAATGCAACTGACTTAATCAGGATAATCTACTTGTATAGCATGTCTGAAAACACACCTCTAAACTGATTAAAAGCAAAGATGGACACAAGGGGAATGACACAGGTTGATGAGGAGAAACTAATCAGGTTTAAAGGCAGCTGGAACTGCTGATCTGATTCAGAAGTCACATGAGGTTTATTAGTTGACTTACTGACACAGAGATGAGTAGAAAATACGTCAAAGCTATGCGCTATTAACCAAGACACCTTCAAAGTCTGAAAAAACGCTATCTAATGAGAAAAAAAAAAAAGGAACAGTGGTCACATAAATAATTGTCCTCAGTGATCACTTGCATTCATTGCGAGAATTGAGTTTTTAGGACCTGGAGTAGTCTGCTATTTCTTTTTCCATCTCTGATTTAAAATGACATTTCCCCAAATCTGAAAATGTTTATGTATTTTAGACTTTTTCTAAATGTTTCTGAAGAGATTCTCATACACTTCTACGTATTTCTGTGTTGTTTTCCTTTCCCTTTTTCCTCTTGCATATTTTTCTTCTTACTATCTGTTTCTTCTCCTTTTCCTTTTTTCATTACTGGAAAGGGGCTGAGGGGAGACAAAATGAAAAGTGCTGCATTTTGCATTGGGCAATTAGGACATTTTTTGGTCAGGAAATGATGAAGTTTTTCATGAAGCATAACTTGGCTCGTTTGTCAGCTCCTTTTTCACAGAATGGAGACCTTCTACAACATCACCCTGTTCTCATCAGGTTAAACAGCAAGTTGGGAACATCTTCCACAACCATTTTCTACTTTTCCTGTGTCGCTACAATGAGCTGGTTTTATTCCCTCATATAGCATGCAATATTCAGCTTAAGTGAAAACCAAGCACAATTAATGGATTAATACCAAGTGCCATGACTGTACTTTGAAACCTGTTTGACAAAAGCATAGTCACTGCCATGAAAAACTACCTCATTTGAGACTTCTGTGGTCTCTGCTAACAAACACAATGACAGTTATATGCAGTACAGCCTACGAGAGCACTCCCTATTTTTTTCTCATTGTCTCAGTACATCCTCCATGATTTAATTACAGATTTTGGCTCTGCTTTGATTTCAGTTTATAATAATGATATTTGATTGACAGTAACTTAAGAAAAATCACAAACTTATGTTAAATTACCAGATTATTTATGTATTTTCTGCTGTACTGGTAACAATGACTTCAGTGAAACATATGGAACAAATAATGGCATATTTAGAAATCAGGAGTTTATAAGAAACTGGAAACATCTTGATACAAACCATTTAAAAACTATATTGTGCTTCATTAAAAAAGATATATATTTACCTAGTCTGTCTGGTATTACAGGAAACAAATAAGAGAGAGGTACTTGCAACTGTAATTGAAGTGACAACATATTTCATGGTAGCTGGAGATTTCAACTATCTCTAAAGACTGGATTCACTTTAAAACTACACAGCCTGCTCACATCACTGTCCAATTTCAAAACATACCTAATATTAAGAAGAGTTGGCAATATGTTCCTCGAGCCAGAAGAGTACTTTACAGTATCAAGACCCAGTTGATTTTGATTATCCTGTTGTTAAATGTCACCCTTCAGGCACAGCTGCACAGCCCCGGGCCATCATTCCTCCACTGAGCGAGGTAATACCGAGCTTCCACGGGCACGGGTTAGGCTGATCTAGTTCAGCATTTGCAGCGCTGCTGAGTCAGTTCTGGTGCAGATGAGGATATGACACATCTCTACTTCTTCTCACCCTGTTCAGTGATCTTCACAATCGCTGTGTAAGCACAGAGCTTCCCAAAAATGCTGAGACTGTCCACAAAACACATCATGTCAACCTACTCACCAACCCCTGGGCCCCTAAGCCAAAGGATCACCGAGCACAGGCTGATAGCAAACATGGTAGAAAGCCAACGGCAACTAAAGAGATCACTAAAGTGGTGTGGCAGAGGACTGATTAACACACTGCCAGACACTCATTAAGGTGAGGCAATAATATGCTGGGAATTTACATAATTAATAAATAGCTTGGGATAAATACAAAGTATTAAAAAGCAATTTATGTTCTCTGTCATTTTTAATTACTGCATTTATGAACAATTATGAATAACGATGCCTCACAACACTATGAAATAACAATACTGCTGTGGTACAGGCAAAGCAAAAGAAATCCATCATTAGTCCTGGCTGCTAGAGATGTCAGCAGCTTCTACAAATGGGATTTGCCTTAAGTGGCATCTTCTACTCACACCGCAGTCCAATTTCAAAACATACCAAACAGGTATGGAGGATATGGTTCCTACAACAGAGCTGTTTAAGTGCTGTACGTGTGGCCACTTACTATCTCACTAGCAAAGCTGGTCTAGAACTAGTCACTCTAATTCTCTAAGCCCTTTGCTAGCCAGTAGATAAATCTCCTTCACTTCCCAATGAGAAATTTTTATTCTTAACAAAGTCTGACTTTTATTTGGAACAGCTCTTCTAGGAAGGCTGGGAGGAATAGTACCGTCAGAAAGGCGTCTTAATGTCTTCCTATGAGAAGACAAATCTTGCTCCTGGGTAGCTGGCAGGGAATATTATATATTGCTCCATGGATTATTTGATAAGATGAAAAAATTAAATAGCCTGGGAAAGGAGTCACACTGCATAGCTCAAGACCCAAGCTTTAAACCCCCCAACATGAACTCCCACCACCACCATACCGTGTGCCAGCACTGGGCACAGCCATGGGAAGGCACTAAAGACTCTGCACCCTACCCTGTCGAGTTTGAACAGAAATAAACTCAGCGTTCATGACACAGGCCTAGTTCCTGACTCCATGAATACAAGGTACATTCCACTCTGATTATTCCTAATTGCCATGACTTAATGTGTAAATATTTGCAACACACTAATATAAAAGTGCTTCCATACCGTTAGCTACAGACACGTTACCAGCTGCTAGCATGTCTTCTAAGCCTTTGCAGTTTCTCCAGATACAGCCCACGGAGTACGGCTCCTCAGCTGACATAAGCCCTTTGAAGTGAGGCGCTGTCTTGTTTTGTTGAGGTTTTCAACACATAGTTGAATGGGAACAGCTCCGATGCCCCAGTTTGCCTTTTATCCATTCGTTACTGTTTTCCACAGCTGTTGAATGTCTATCATTGTGCAGCCTGAACCTCACCTACCCTAAATATATCCCTAGATATATGGAAGAAATTTTTTACCATGAGGGTGGTGGAACACTGGCACAGGTTGCCCAGAGAGGCGGTGGATGCCCCATCCCTGGAAACATTCAAGGCCAGGCTGGATGGGGCTCTGAGCAACCTGATCTGGTTGGAGATGTCCCTGCTCCTTGCAGGGGGGTTGGATTGGATGGCCTTTAAAGGGCCCTTCCAACCCAAACTATTCCATGATTCTATGTTTCTATGAAATCTGCCTTTGCCCCCTCCTTACTGCTCCCCTGGTACTTAATATTCTGCCTCTCCTCCATCCTGCTCACGCTGTTCTGATTCTAGTATACTGGAGAATGTAAATTAGTAAGATGAGGCCAACTGACAGTAGAGCAGACATGACCCAAGCATGTTCTTCTCAATTTAGTCCCTTTTCTTTGTAGAGCCAAACCTGCAGAGAGAGTCAGAGATGAATTCCAGGGTGGTCAGGGAGGGGGTTGAGCAGTGGGTGGCACTGGGAACAACTGAGACTTTGGCTGCCAATTCCAGAAATTTCACAGGATGATTCTGAAGGCACCGCCCCTACAACCAAGGCAAGCCTTTGGAACAGGGCCAAAACCCGGGACAATTCTTCAGGTTACCTTGAAATGCTGCAATCAAGTTTTCCATGTCCATCAGCCCTATACCTCAAGTGGGTGTGCCAGAGCAGTCTGGCAGCATGGATCCCTGTTTACAGAGGTCAGATTTATTGACTGAATGCACTGACTGCCATCAGCCATCCTGAAGCTGTAATGATTCTCAGCCTCCTTCCACTTGGACCAGTAAATCGGAGCAGCTGAGACACTGCATGCGGGCACAGTGCTGTAACTCACTACCAAGTCCCCTGAGGCATCTTGGGCCATAATTTATACAGCTCTGAGTACTTTTATATTATATAGAGCTGAGAACTTGAAGAAAAACCAAACCAAATGAAACAAAGCAAATGCAGACAATGAATAGCCTGAAAAATTAAAATAGCTTCAAAACTTGAAGAACTCAAACTGTCCCCCTAAATGACTCACACTGAAGAAGATGCCTCATGTATTAGGCTAAAAGAATTGTAAAAATAAGGACAGACTTAAAGAAAGAGCAAGCTCTCTGGAGATTCATAGGTTGAGTAGCCAAGGTACCATAAAGGTCTAGGCATTGCCACCACGTAACAATTCTTTTTTGCTTTTCCATCCCCCAGGGCTAAATGATCTGACACAGAGCATGTCCCACAGCAGGCCCTGCTGGAGGGTGAGACAGGACAGGTCACAGGATGACTGAAGATGACAACAGCCTGAGTCATATCCACTGAATCCTCTCCTGGTCCACTCTTACCTCAAAGAGCTCACAAGGTTTTGTCCAAGTTAAAATATTTTTTTAATGAACAGTAACAGCAAACCTGAGTTAGTCTAATAATGCAAGATAATACACATACAGGTCGTACCTCTCACAGATAATACAATGCACACACTCTCCACTTAGTCTCTTTATTTGTGCCATTTTCCCCAGCATTTTTCTGCAAGCTGAATGGGAGTTTCCTTCTGGGACTAACAGTCCTCAGCAAACTGTGAGTAATAAATAACAATAATAACAAATAAATTGCAAGAGCCCTGAAGCAGTCTGCTTAGTCATCTTATTAAGTGTAACCAACACTTTCACAGTGTTGAATAGGCCTTAGTCATTCACCCATTCCTGTAAAAGACAGGGTTTTCTCATCAATAACCCTCTGCAAAAGTGCCAGAACATCACGGCTGGAAAGAAATTGCTATGAGCAGAGTAAGGAGCTGACCTTTCCCACTGGCCAGAAAAATTACACAAATTTGCTTTTAAATATAAGCAAAAGCTTTTCCCATTTTATGCAAAATAAAGGAGATATCATAATTACACGGAAAAAAAGAAACCAAATAGTAACCCTCAAGGGTTTAAATTTCCAGGTGCTTTGAAGAGAAGTTTCTAAACTGTTTCTTGAATTTTAGAGACTGAGTCACATGGTCATGCTGTATGTGCCTGGAAGTGTTAATCAGAACAAACAGTAACAGCCTATCACAATGGCAGTAAGTACATAAAAATGATTTGACATACTTTTCCAATAATCTTCTACGTGCTTTTTAACAAGCCTCCATAACACAGAGAACATATGAGCCCTGCTAGTATATACTGTATGGCAAGGTAGTTAAGAATATATTGCATTTATAAACTACGCACAACTTTATGAGTCTCTAGCTATAATTTCATCATAGCACAGTAATTGGAAAGTCTGCATAATTTTGGAAGGATATGTGTTTTAGTTAAAAGAACACCATTATTGCTAATTGGATACCAAGCTTACATTGTAAATCAGAGCAAAGTATGAGCTCCTAATTACAAACTTTTTTTGAAACAAGCACTGTATGTCTTTACATTATTTTTGGCTAACAAGTGACTTAAATAATCTTAGTGTTACAAAGTCCATAAATCTTTTCTTTAGCTGTGGCTGATGAAATGTTACAGGATAAGAATGTGTGTTCCCAAGGTAAACATCTGGCTTGGCAGCCTCATCTCCTCCAGTGAATCAAGGTAAAGGGGTATGTAGGTGACTGGCACTGGCAGAGCTCCAAGCAGAAAAGGTAAAAGCTGGTATTAACTTATGTAGCATGTTGCAGCTTAACACATTTTAAACAGGCTGGGCTCACTCTTTGGCATCTGGAGCTCAAAACTTACAGCCGCGTTCTTATGTGGAACGAACTTGTGTATTAGAGTTTTACAACACCAGCAACAAGCTTTTTATGAACTTGTTAAGGTCCTGAATCCAGATCTCTTATGCAAGGCTATTTTAAAAATTTATTTTTTCCAAACGGTTTTTCCTCCGCATGCCTTGATCTACTCTTATGCACCTGCGGCAGCAGAGACGGCACTTAGCACTGAGCAGGGAGCTGGGCCACAAACACACAAACAGTGGAAATCAATATGCTTATTGGATATGATCCTTCATGAACTCTGCTGAGCTGACAGAAAGCATCAAAAGCCTCAACTTCCTACCAGAGTCCATGGGCATGGAGAACGTTCAACAGAAGCTATGATCCTCACCAGATCTGCCTGCTGAGCACAGAGGGGCCAGGCCATCTACGCTAGTCCTGTACCCAAGGCACAGGGAAGGCAGTTCATTATTTGGTGGTCAGTTGCTCACCACAGCCTTACAGGTATGCCGCTTATCTCAGTGATGGACAGGGAGAAGCAGAAGCCTTGTGCATTAAAAGGCATAAAAATGAGGCAACTTAAAAAACTGTTGCCTCTTGGAACACAAAACGCAGCCCAGGAAGATCAGCAATGCCAAGTCTGAAGTTTCTCATTCATTCTCTCACTGAAAGGAAATTCATGCCTAAAGTCTGTTGTGAAGACAGTAATGTACTACAAATCTCTGGAAATCCTTTTGATTTTTCCTTTTGATTCTCTATGTATTATATATATTTATTAAAAAAATGTACTGTAGACGCAGCCATGTTGATGCTGTTCAAATGTCAGCCTGCATAGCATCAAGACAGAGACCATGTGTTCCAGATTTAAAAGCTGTATTCACTTTTTGATATACCATTCAGCAAGGACTCACTGTCAGACAAGCCTTCTAATCTGTTCAGCGTGTTTCCACCTCTTCTTCTTCTTCAGGGAACGGTTGTGGTACATTTCACCAGGTTACCTAGTAATTTTTGTGTCGTAAGAGCCAGTTGGAGCAGAAGAGGTCTTTAGTCTCAGATAGCCTATGGATCCCATCTGGGCTGAAAAAGTCCCCAAGGCCTTGAAGTTCAGCAGCTCTGCAGGGTATATGTATTTAACCTTTCATCCTGGCCAGGTTATTAAAGTGAGTTCACCAAACTTGATTCCAGAAGAAAAAACAGAAGCAGCCTGCTTGCACTGTTGCAGATGAGTAAGTACGGTTAAGTCCTGTTTTATGACCACCTTAATTCCTTTCCCATAAATTCACTAACCTCAAATCGCAACTGTGAATGCCTCTGACAAACAAGACTTGTCTGCCTGGGAGCAGAACGCTGCGAGCTCCACTTGGCTTGTACCTATCTGTTAATGCAGGACATGAAAATTCTTTCAAGTTCAACCACAACGTTCTCCATCCACCACAGGGTTAACCCAGGTTCACTCTTGCAGTGTAGATGACTCAAAATGTATGATTAAAATCACAGTGCTCCAGGCACACTGGCTATGGAAGCTGGTTTATAGCCTTCTTGCCCTCACCGAACAGCAGCATGGTTTTATCCAAAACCTATGTATCTAGGAGGGTCAGAGATCAACGACAGACAAAAATCAAACTGCACTGCCAGGCAGAGAGACTAAAGATGAGGTTCTCTGTGTTGACTTGACCATCTTCTTCAGATGTGAGCCTTTAATATTCAAAATCAGCCTTTTAGGATCTTTCTGATAACTGAAGATACCATGACAATACCATGCCTGTCCCAGAACGACCAGCTGAAGTACTATGGTGTGGGAAAAGCTCCCTTGTGGAGCTTTTCCTCAGTTTCAGATTGGCAGGTTTTTCCCATTGACCAGAAGAACTGGGAATTGTTCTGGAACAGGAAACAAGTCCTTTGAGACCTGGAGCAAAATGTCAACTGGAGAATTTAAACATGGCAGGTATGGCAGAAGCCTTAGACTAAATCATTAGTGTGTGATTGTAAAAGAAGAGAAAAAGGGGACAAAGTCAGGTGTGGACAAGTAGAACAGACAGGAGGACGTGATGCATCCTCTTCTGGATAACTTTAGTTCTTAACCGGTCTCCGCTAGAGAATTCACTAGTTTCAAGCAAGAGAACACATTCTTATGAAGCTGAGCACAACATGTGCTCTTCATAACCCCAGAAACTCAGGATGGACTGGGCACCTGAAATGGGAGGCAAGCATACACAGTTCAAACCTCACTGGAAGGTAATCTGCAGCCACCTTACAGCAGATGGGCGGCTGGAAACGCTCTCTGAGAAGCTCTCATCTCAGTAGCAGAGGAAAGAGTTCCTATACCTGGCAAAGAACCTTTCTATACTGAGCAGAATTTGTTGTACTAAAAAAAAAAAAAAAAAAAAAGCTTAGATAGACACAGACTGCACCATCCAAACTTCACCTGCAATGAATTTTTTTTAAACTTTCAGGTGACAGCATTTTATGTTTTTATTTTTGTTCTGCCACTTTGAAAATCCTGATGTTTCTGTTTAACATTGCTTGCAGTGAATCATTCATTTCAACTGAAACTAGGCCAAATTCTTCACCTAAATCCTTATTCAAACACCTTTAAAAGTACTCAGTTCTTAAAGGTGGTGAGTGCTCTGCACCTCTGGAAAAAAGTGCTCTTCCTTAGACACCATTTCTCTCAACTCAAGCTGACTGTTTATTTCAGACAACTTGAAATATTATGTTTTCAAGTAAAAATTTGTCCTCTCTATCCTACCACTCTCTAACACTTGACTCACTGGTTGCTTCTTAACAGTTTTGGGGGGCACAGAAATTACAATGTCTTCCCTGTCAAGATAAACACATTCCTTTTTTTATTGACCACCTGAGCACAGTAGTAAGGCTAGGTTCCAATTAAGTTATTAAAAGAATTGCTTCAAGACCAGGTAAGGTGAAATTGGTGAGAAACCCTGCACGCAAAAGAGCGGAGAAACAGCAGGAACTTGGAAGAGTCCCTCTTTTGTGCAGGGTATCCTGAGAGCACTGACCACTCACTCTGCTTTCGAAACAAAGTGAAACAGTCTGCTAAGAGTGCTTTAAAGCCAACTATTAGATTTCCCATGTGCATGCGCATGTTTTAGAGTATCCCCAAGTAACACATGACATTCCCATTAGCTTTTGTTAACTTCTACATCAGAGTAAGCCAGAATCTTAAGAAGACTAACCTCTGTTCTTTCTAACTGTTCCTTAATTTTTATTAGAACAATTTTTTAGGGTAGTTTTGTGGGCTTTTTTTCTCCTTTGGATGGATACAAACATTTCTCTGATGAAAGCTTCAGATTTTTTTAATTAAAAACAAAACAAAACAAAACAGCCAAAAAAACCCCAACCTTGTAAAATTATTTTCCTTAAAGAAACCGCCAAAACTCTAGGAATCAAATTACAGAACAGAAGCAGACATCACAATTCCAGCTTTACTCTACCTGCTCAGGGAACCTGAATGCTTTTCTGAGGTGATGAGTTGATGGGAAACAGCACGATTCTGCATGAAGGAGGGAATTTCTATTTGTATTTAACGATCTTGGTGAAAGTGAAGCTTATGAGTATATGTAATGGATTTCTGTGTTCTTAAAAGCTGGAAAATAATTCTTTTGCCTACTCCTGAATAACTCCTACGCACAAACCTACAGCCGTCTAAGAAAGAAAAAGACTGAGGGTTTCCATCTGTGGTCTGCAAAGCGTTAAGGTTAACTATCTGCAAAACTGCCGTAAAACATAATTACAAAAAGCTGATTACTAGTGGACACACATTTGCTACCCAAGAGTCTGCAATTCTACTCAACCATTTTTCAGAAATCTGCAAAGTGAAAACTACTTCAGGGTCAGAGGGCCTGATTTTGGCCTTCTCCTTCACTCATGATACTGTTTCTACTTTGTAAATTCACATACATTCTTCATTCATATGCCCCATTGTTTAAATGGTCACTGACTTCAGGAAAATAAGTCTCTGTTACATTCAATAACTGCTAACTCCATTTATCCAACCAATAAATAATCCCTCCTCCTCAACTCCTAGGTTATTACACTGCAACATCTTGGCTCTATGCCTATTTAATCTTGCTAATAATGATCAAAACCAGAGTACACAGATCTCAGTACCCTGATAGGGATCACCATCCAACTACATATAATGCACGTACTTCAGTAGAAAAAGAAGGTTCTGCCAGAGGTTACCATATTCAATTGGAACTTCTACATTTCTCAGGATTTAATATTATCATCAGCAGTTTAAATCCCACTGGACTTTAGATGGTAAAAGGTAAATTTATTAGGATTTTCCATTGTTAGAGGCAAATGAGGAAGTGGGGTTTCTTCCTTTTTGCATGAACTCATGTCAAGAATGCTGACTCTAAAAAGTCATTAGAGAGCAGAAAATGGAGGGCAATTGCAGTATAAAACCTTACAACTGACAAGGCTCTGTTCCTGCTCCAACAAATAAGAAACGTTGGTGAGGCTTCACAGTCACATGTACTAAGAAATAGGCTAGTCCAAGTTTAATGTCTAGCTGATGTCTCTTTGCAGTTTTTTGTAGTGTACATTAAAGAGTCCACTTACAGAGGACACGACTCAATTGCTACCTGTAACAGTGACCAAACATCTACTGATGAAAATTGTACAGGCTAAAGGTTTCATTCGTTAGTCTGATGCTATGAATAACGACTCTCCAGGTGTACAGTCTAGTTTCCCTCAGCAAGGAGAGGATGACATAGCTATCTATACAATCCAACTACCATCAGCATGTCTGATGTGCAACAACAATCACCATTTAAACAGTAACGCCCAAAGTTTGGTCCCAAAACAGCGGATAAACAAAAGACTCACTGTATTTATGTTACTTATATTTTAAAGTAAATTCTACTTTCCAATAAATGTGGGAAAGCCAGGAATTAATTTAGTTTCACCGCACACTTACTGACTGATTCCTCAGCAGACGGTGATTTTGTCGGCCAGCAGAGCCTTTTCTTCCATGATGTGCTGCTGCATAAAAAAATTTAAGACCTGAGGGGTTAAATGCGTTTGTTTAAAGGGAAAAATGCAAAGATATAGTTTTAAATAATGCTTTGACATGGTCCTGGCTTAAGTAAATTAAAGTCAGCTTAGAGCTTTACCCTTTCTCACAGAGAGTCAGTGTCAGCGAGGATCAGAGAAAAGACAGGAGTACCAAACCTCCAGCCTTGGCTGTAGATGGCTTGAGATACCCGAGTTTGTATGGAACACATCTCTGTTTCATGGGCACTTTACAAAAAGAACATTTTTCTTACCCTGATGAAAGCAACCTGCCTTTCCACTTTAAGTTGCCCAGAAACACTCAGGTGTGCAAGAGAGAAAGACTTTTCTGTATAGAGAGAAAATTCCAGGCAAATTAGACAATTGCTGGTTGCAAAGATACTAAGTTCCTACTGGTTTTCATGAAAATTGGCAGCTAAGTAGGGGAGAGATTGAAGAAAAGACCTCAAGAGGAGACTCTATTTCCTAGACATCAGAGAATCCTCACAGGTGCTCAGTCTTGAGAGAACCAAAGGAAAACAGGCTTAATTAACTACTGTCCACGGGGTTTTTTTTAGGTTAACTAATTTATCTCCTCTACAGAATACTAAAGAATCATTACCATAAGAATGCCTACGGTATGGGATGATACTGTACAAAGTGTTTCTGCCTATCTATTGTCTCTGCCCATAAAAGATATTAAATCCCTTGGTCCAGCATGGAGAATAGAGGGACAGCTGGACAGGAATTGAGAGGACGGATTTGCCTGCGCACATGGGTTAAAAGACATTTAATGAATCACAGAAAATAATAGCTTTACACAGTAAAAGCATTCTCTCTCCCTCCTTCTCTCCCCCTGATTTTCCACATAAATTATGTGAACATATCATCAAAACATGATGATTTTTATTTTCATAAATGAGGCCATATGTCAGTTAAAACAGAAAATGTGTGCTGAACTGTGATGTGGGTTACATGATACACTTTAATTGGATGTCACTTTAATGTAAACAGCTTTACATAAAACTCAGCCTAAAAGAAAACTTTTTAAAAATTGTCAAATATTAGTTGCGAAAACAACTTGATGCTGCATGTGTCTTTTGCATTGTCTACTCAAAGGATATCAGTCACGAAGGGGCTAGATTCTCATCTCACTTGCACCAAAGCAGTTGCAGAGACTTTGCTAGAGGTCCTTAGAATGGAGAACCAGGGACAAAAGACTTTTTGCATACACTTTTTTGTCTAAATTTTCCATGTAAGAAGATTTTTTTTTTTTTATTGCAAATGCCATCAGTTCATCTAAACATTTAACAAGTGCATTTCACTTGTGGTCAAATCAGGATGCCAACATCCCTTTTGCAGTGGGAGAAATCTTAATCTGAAAAAAAAAAAAAATAAAAGCCCAAAACCAAGCTATACTCACACTCTTCTATAGGCGAAACAACCAACTTTCCCTCAAACAGCACACAACTCCGGGTACACATACGGAAATAACCTCCATAAACAACATACTACTGTAATAATGAACAGCTGAAAATAACAAGATTAAAAAAAAAATTTAAAAGCAGCTTCAGTAATGCTGATAAAATATCAACCATTTACATTGGGCAACATTAACAAGTCGGTATTTGCTAGCAGATACCAGTGTTACCACAGTCATTTTCTATGTATAAACAGGGAAAAGCAGTCACATCTCACCTGCTGCTCCGTGGTAGCTGCTGGCAAAGGCTTATCCTTTAATGTCTCTGCGCTCTACTATCACAGCAATGCTCAGAAGGGGACCTTTTGAATGACACTGTCAAGTTCAATTTCAAATAGCAACTAATTCTTACCACCTTGCAATAATCAAGTCATATTTTAATATCAGATATGCAGCTGGATAGCACATGCTACCTTTTAAAAGTACTTATACATGTTGAACAAAACTGCTGGCATCAACACATATTCACATTAAACCACTGATGGGTTTATCAAGTATCTTTGGTTTCTTTTAGCAATTAATTAGACTTGCAGGCACATACTGCTATGTACGCACTCTCTAATCTTAAGTGTTATCCCTAACACCTAAGGCAGAATCCCATAGCACGGTTAAAAGCATCCCCTATAAGCCACCCCACCAGAATCCAAGATCTGCTTTGTCGGAAAAATAACAGCTATCATTTCTTAATCTGCAGCTTTCTACAGGAAGCCCACTGCACCTCAGAGCCACAGCAGAAGCCTCCATGATGCCATCTTATGCCTGGACTTCCCTTAAAACAAAAGAAGCTGCATGCTCCTCTCCCAGAACCATCTCACACGTTTTGGAATTACGTCTAGACCACCAACAAAGCTGTTGGAGGAAAAGGGGAGCGGCGTTATATTACAAAGCTTTTCCTTACAGTTCCTGTTACTAGTTATTGGACATCATTATGGCTTTTATAACGACAGCAGCGTAAATTAGCAGGCGAAGGCTGAATAGAATGTTCTATCCTTGTCTCCTGATGAAAATTTCTGCCCAAAGAAGGGATAAAATAATAAATTTGTTTTAAAGAATCACTTTTTTCCTTGGGTTTATTTTGGTTTAATTTAGCAGAATGCATAAAAGAAGGATTAAAAAAAAAATCCCATAAAGCCAAGAAAACCACAAAATCCCCTTAAAAAATGACATTTATGTTCAAGTTTGAAATGGCATAAACAGGCATTACAAACATCGTCTCTGTTTCAATCAGAGTAATAAATATTGTCTTACAAATTATAAGGCCATAAAAATTGAAGACGACTGTTTCTGCAGTGCAGTTGGCTTGCGCTAACTTCAGTATTTGGTGTTCATATGTAAACAGCGCTGCTGATTCTTCACGTTGCCTGTCACTTAGGCTTACACATGTAAAGGGGAAGCACATCTGTCTGCTGCTCCCTGATACTGTAAAGCACTCGAACTGACCCCATACGCACTGCTAGGGGACAGAAACGATCAGAAAGATACTTCCAAAGCAACGCGTCCTTTGCACTGGCTGGTACTTACTGGAAACACCCTCATCACAAAGAAAATTTAGGGAAGTTTACTGCTTTAAAGCATCATTTTGCACATTAATGTCTGCTGAGATGGAAATCGTCTTTAACTGCATATCGTGGAATGAAAAAATATTTCAGAATAATATTTTTCTGGCTGACTGAAGTGGGCATCTACTATGCCCTGTGCTTCCCGCGTAGGCCATTTGTTCCACCTACATGTGTCTATGTATATTTATGCAGTACGGCCCAGCTGCCAGGGCAGCAGCACACTGCTCTTCCTTAAACCTCCCATCCTGCCCATTAGTCGGAAAGATTATTTTTTAAAAAGCCTGTTTACACCACCAGAATTTAAATCCTGTGCATAAATGCTCACTGGGGGTGGGCTCCGAGCAAAGTCTCACCAGGGATGGCTGTTGGACACAACATTCATCCCAGACACTCAGAGCCCACAGCACTCATCCCCACCCAAGGTCCGTCCCAGCAGTGGTGCCAGGGCTCCGAAGCAGGGAGGCATTTTGTCTTTCTCCCTCCGGCATAGCCCTGGCAGACCATAGCCCTGCTATTCTTTTATATACCTTTTCAGCTAGGCAGCACGATCCTGTGTCCCACTGCCAGCATCTGCTAGGGATGTAAACTCTCTCAAAATGAGGGTTGGGGTTCAGTTCTGCAGCAGTTCACACGAAGGGTTAGTTGAGATGATGTGAAATCAGCTCCTTTCAGAAGTACAGGAGAAAACGATACGTATTGGACCTATGGCTATTCGCTCCCTGCCTCCTCCATTCATCTGCAGCACACGGAAGAGAACGAGGACCTTAAGATGTTAAATGTGCCTGGCAGCAGGTGAATGATTTACCTGTGACTTGGTAACATGTTTTGCACAGGTGGTGGGATTTTGTACATAAAGCATGACCCTAGTTCAAGGAATATATATACCCTTCCTTTCTCCAAGAACCAGGCTGGCAAAGGGGAGTATAGGGAGTATGCACACATATATATGTGTATATACTTACATAGCCAAATATACAGGCGTGCATGCACATATATATATATATAAGCTTTAAACATGCCCAGAATGAAGTACAGTTGCCTAAAAAAATTACTAAATTTTGTCTCCATTATAGCAGCGCTGCCAATCTACTGCCAGGCATTCCATCTTTCATATAGAATTCGGTAAACATTTCTATCCAAATCTAAGACCCGTAGCCAAGGTATCAATAACAGTGACATATTATGAAACTTTCATTCCCTTTCCCCCTCCCCTTCCATCCCAGTAATAACTGTCAGGCGATCCTGGCAATTTCACAAGCATAGCAATGATTCAGCTGGCAGATTTCAGTGGATTATTGTGGCCAATTTGGAAAAACACTCTAATAAGCATTACTTTCCAGAAACCAATATAAATCTGGAAGAGGGGATTATTAAACTCAGGGAAACTATAACAAAAGGCATTAATTGCATTTTTGGAAGGACCTTCTGAATTAAATTATTACCTGCTAGTTTATAAGGCAAATATATAGATAAAAATCACTACCGTGACAAGAATTTATGTTGGCCATATATACTGTAGGAAATTTATAGATAAATATAATTTATACACAAACACTATGCTCATTTATGGCATTATATAAGCAATACATTTTGTTATATGTCTATATGTGTATCTTCAGACAATTAGGATTAACTTATTTACTTTCACATACGCACACATGCACACAAGTGATGGTAAGTTAAAAAAAAGATCAAAGGTAGGAAGTGATCACAATGAATTATAAGCCATCTGTTTGTATATTTCTAAGTATATTTTAAGGTTTCTAGATACTCTTGCAACAGAATACAGCAGTTTCTTAAACTAGGTCTACAGGACTTGGAAAGATTTTCCTAACTTGCTTCTCATTTACTGCTTATGCGTAATATTTAAAAATCACTGGCCTGCTCCGAAGTCTGCTGAAGTATATGAGGAGCTTTCTCTTGACATCAGTAAATGCTGGATCAGGCCATTAATACAGAAAGATTAATCACTGCCTGTAACTTTGTGTGTCTTTGGGGACTGTGTGAGAAGAACGATGGAACAACCGCAAGCCATTTTGGAAGTTCAAACACTAGATGACTCAAGAATACATCCCACTGTTGAATAACAGTTTTGAAAACAAAATAATGTATTCTTACAATAACATGATGTAACCTCTGATTTTCTTATTTTGTGAGACTGTTCGCTTCTATATGTGTTCTTTTCATTTGGTCTGCATTCTCTTTCTACTTATCTTTCCAAACACACCATGAGCAGCTTTGGAAGTAAAGGAGAAACCCTTTCCCGTCACAATGAACTTAATTCCTCATTGGAGCCAGTGCTCTAGAAGGCTTAATAAGGCAGCAGGAAGGCAATGCAATGACCAAATATTTAAATAGCACAGATCACATAGCCCACATAGGACTAAAACTGGTCACAAAGACTGCATTTATTTTGATAACTTAAAAAAAGAGCTAGGATTTTACACTCCCATTATTATTAATGAATAGACCCGGAACAAATAGGGGAAGCCAAGCTCCAAAATAACTACTGCATAGGACACTGCTGCTAAAACCCAAAGTGCCAACCAAAGAGGTAATAAGATCAGAAATATCCAAACAAAACACACGCAGGGACTGCGGCTGAGCCACAGGATTCCCACACAGCTACCTTTTGCCTTCCCGGAGGGAAAACAGAGCTTGTGTCTCAAACCCGAACATGTTCGGCACCTCTCCTGTGCCAAACACCAGCCCCACCTACCCCATCTCTGGTATTTCCAAGTCTGCATCTTACTACTATAGTGTCTGAGAAACCTTTAAGCTTCTATAAATGCAAGTGCTCTTCACACCTCCTTGCCTGTTCTCACCCACCTCCCTCCGGAGAGTGACCATTACAAAAGAGAGGTGAAAAAGAGGCGTTTGAACCTTCTGCTGGCCCTGGCAGTTGACAAGGTCTCCGGACACCAGCGCAGGGGTGAGATTGCCCCTCCTGGATACAACTAATACATTGGCCTAAGCACCTCTATCCGCTGTCAATATTATTAATTTCTGAATTAACTGATACACTGAGCCAATAAATAACAAATGGTCCTTTTTCCACTAATTCCTATCTTAATTTTTGGTTTCCTGGATACTCCAAGACCAAAAATTAAAACAATCACTATGTGGTAAAGTTAAAATTCTGCATCCACCATGAAACAGAGAGGGTCAGATTTACAAAGAAAGAAAGAATAAAGGAGCTGTCTCTTTTTCTTCTCGTTTTAGCACTGCACTCCCAATACCCACAAGACAGCTAGGCATGAGCTGTTTGCTTAATTTGACAAACACTGGGCTTTCAGTGGGATTTCATTGGCTGTAACAAAAGGCTACAATGTCTTACACTGTTTGCCCTAAACATTGCTGCAATGTGCAATTACCATAGAATTCACTGAGAAAACAAAGCTCCTGGATGATTCATATTGCGTATTTTCCCTAAACCTGAGCTAAAAACTTCAAAGCCTCCCAAACTGAATCACCCTGTTTTCAAACACATGGAGCAACTTACGGAGAGTAGCACTCAGAGGTACCGTAGGAAGGAGCTGTGTGCAGTACAGCAAAGCCTAGGGAAAGTCATCCACCTCTGCAGCAGCACTCAACATCTTGTGAACTGAGGCTTGATTATCAAGCTTGTATCATTCTGGCCTTGGCTGTGCTCCCACGTGTTTGCAGTCAATGGGAAATCCGCCCCTGCTTTCAGAGCAGCTGAAATTTGCCTTTAGGAATTGGCAGAGGCTTAAAGTTTGCAGCTGGGAAGGTTCCACGCAGGTGCATGAAAGATGGAGACCCCTGCCTCGCCTGGAGAGACCACAGCTGGGGGACACAGAAGTGTCTGTCCCTCACAGCTTTGCATGGTCACTGCCTGCTCCAGAGTGGACAGGCCAAAGCAAAGAGCAGTTGAGAAGGTGGGAGAGCAGAGTCAGCTACCATCCCACCTGGGAGCTGCAATGGCCACTTTACAGCTGCTCCAGCACATCCAACAGCAGAGAGCTGCCTTCTCACCAGCAAACATTTCTATATATTGAGCAGAATAATCAGCCTCTTTGCTCTCAGCCCTTCTCATCAACCTCTCTTCCCCTCACATAAGCCCAACAGCTTGATAGCTAAATGATGTGTCTATCATTTCCATAATAACAATATGAAAGATTTATCAAAATTTATCAGAACCAGACTCAGATCATGAATAAAGCCACTGTACACTGATAAGTGTTGTAAAGGACTGGGAATCAGATTTAAAGGCTCTCTGTTCTTCATCTTTCATAATCTAAATGAATATTGGCTGCAATCAGTCCTCAAAATTAGACAGTCCAGCCATGATTGTTTACTGGTAACTGTATTTAAGCAACATTGGCCAGTATTCTATATTTACCATTTTCTTAATTATACACTGGTGTCTTGGACAGCATGGAGGGACAGGGAGTTAAAACAATGACAAAATTTTCAGTGCAACACTGCAATTGAAAGCACTCAATTTAATATGGAGGTTTGATAGTTTGTTTTGTCTAAAGCAGCTGGGTTTTTTTTCTTGAAATGGTTCCTGGGAAAAGCACCATAGATTTAGAATGTTACACTGCCATGTTTTTAAGGAAAATATGGTTTTGTTTTGGCTACAATTAGATGCTTTCACGATTTGTCTCTGGCAAACTGAGACTGAAAACTCCACAGCCAATTTGTTTAGTGTGAACTGAAGTAACATCTATCTTAGTAAAGAAACTTTTACAACAAAAGAGCCTTCATCATAGTAAGACCTAGGAGTTTTCCGTCTAAAAATGCAGGGCTGCCGTGCAATTCTTAACACACACCAATTCACAAGGCTATGAGCCATGTATTGTTTAGAAGCCATGGGGGTAAATCAAATTATCATGAATGACACTAATGATCTTGTACTTGCATGAACATAATGCACGCTATATAGTCTTGCCTTTAGGGATTAGTTTTTGTATATGTAATTGGTATAAATGGCTCGCTCCCTCTCTTTTGTTGATTTTACAAAGAAATGCACTCAGGTATAGGGTCTGCCTTTCCCAGATTAATTATGTGAGCCAAATGGGCCATGCCTATCACGTGAGAAATCCCCAGGTAACGCCTTGGAAAGACCTGAGTGCATAAAATGCATATGACTACCCTCTCCTGGATGGAGCCAGAGCAGCTGAGCTGTGTCAGTGGATCCTCAAAGCCATGATTTAATACAAGTCCTGTCACACTGACTGGGATGGGTTTGGGTTTTCACAGAATTGGATCTAAATGCAGTCATCAAAGGGAGCGCCTGGGAGATCGGGGTATGCTGTCCTTGGACAAAGCAAGCATTTCTAAGTACAGGTCAATTATAAACACAACATACGCAGAAGTGAAGGCTATATAATGAGAGAAGACAACCATCACAGACTTTGAAAAATCCAAATGGTTTCTTTGCCTTGCACTTTTATTTCCCAGCAAAATCAGGCCAGATCCCAGCTGGTAAAAACTGGCAAATTTCCATTAGCCTGTGGGTCATTAACTCTAAAAAAAGGGCCGTTTCAAAACCAGTTTTGTGTATAGTGTTAGTTTCTCTCAGCGTTGCTATAAACAATCGAAATTGAAAGTATTTGGGATGTCTACAATCCCCATTTCTTTCTCTTGCCATTCAGAGATGTGTTCCAATACAGACTTTCCTAAAGCAATTTACACTTAGCAGAGCCTATATTTGACAAGCTGAAATATTCAAAATAAGCTTAATCTACCTTCTAAGTTTGCGCTGCTGTTGTTACACAAAGATAGTCCTCTGTTGCCCACCTACAACCATTAGACAAATTCTTAATGGGGGTGCTTTCACAGGCTAAAAGGAACAACTCATTCAGAATGGCCGGTGCAAATAGAGAGCTGGTGTGCTCTGTGCTTCCTGATCAGCAAACACCTTTGCAAGGAATCTCAATCCATGCCAAATGTAAACCAGGAAGACAGCATCATCATGCTTTTCATTATCTTGCTTTTCTGCCATGTCTATCATGCTCAGAGACGCCGAAGAATTGACGAACACAGGCCAAAGCACAGATATAGCAGAGGAGATGTCTAGAAAGAAGCTGGTTTTTTTTCCCCTCTCCCCAGGTTTTGCTTAGCAGCATCTGATTGTGATCCCATACCTGTGCAGCTCCCACATCCCCAGTACAGCTGTGCCCTGCACCCTTCCCCAGCCAAACACAGACCAGTCCCCAGGGCCTTGGGACACCGATCAATGCACACTAAACAAGCTTGATCCAAACCTTTAATTTCACTGCTTGAATTTTGAGGAAGCTGGACCAGAGATGTGCAGGTGAAGCTGCTGTGTTCAACAGCCTTTATCTGCCCAACTTCACAGTAGAAACAAAATATCCACACATCATGGCACAGTCATTTCTGGCACAATGGTCTATGCGGTACATTAACATTCACTGGAATCAATAGCAATTCTTTCATTCATGGCAAGGAGAAACTTTTTGTTCTATAAAGGTCAAATCTGGTACGGGAAAAACAAAACAAAAGGTATCTTTCTTGGCAAACTGACTGCTCTAGCCAGTCAGCCCTGATTTCATACTTGCCAGCATGCAAAGCAAGCGTCCATTTGTGAAATGGTCTGAGAGTCTTGCCTGGGGCCCACATCTCAGGGGATGCTGAGCACCACCTCTCTGCACAGTGACCATCCCCAGCTACCTCAAAGCAACATTAAGGGGACAAAATATACAAATAATATCTTGAGAGTGCAGACACCTGAAGGCTTAAACTGTGCCTGATAATGCAACAGGTTGCCCAGAGAGGTGGCGGATGCCCCATCCCTGGAAACATTCAAGGCCAGGTTGGCCGGGGCTCTGAGCAACCTGATCTGGTTGGAGATGTCCCTGCTCCTTGCAGGGGGCTTGGACTAAATGACCTTTGAAGGTCCCTTCCAACCCTAACGATTCTATGATTTCCTTCTCATATGCGTAATGATGCAATCAGTTTTCACAGCATGGTAGAAATCAGGAATAAGTTTACATTCAAAATTATTCTCTACAATATACTTTCCAGTTTTTCAGACAATTTACCTTATATTATTCATACAGTTGGGCATCTTTTATTTCCACTAAGAAATTATTCCACTCTAAAATACACCTCATTTTTAGGAAAGATTATTGAAAGATTAGCTTTAAGTTCTCCTTTGCTTGACTTTGCCTAATGATCCCTACTTCTCCATTCTCTTCTAAACAATCCCTCCCTTTCCTTCTTCTCCCCACCCCAGCCCTTGTTTAATTCCTTTAATCTTCCCTTAAAAGACTGTCTCTCTGTCCTCTTAATCATTTTTTAATTTCCCATCCTTTAGGCGTGTGCCAAAGATGCTAAAATGAGAAATGGATGCTTGCCATAAAGGAACAGAACTCCTGTAACTCCAAAGCAGTTGAAATAATGAGAACTTGCAGGCCATTACCCCATTATGTGAATGGTATTTTTACAGCACTAGAAATGAAGTAATGCAGCTACAAATATTCATGTTTTAAACGTGCTGTCATTCTAGTGGCCCAACCACAAGTAGCTTGAGAGGTACTGATGGAAGGTTAGGGATATCACAGTCCACAATTAAGAACAGTCATGCTTCACAAAGGTTCCTTCCACTCTGATCCCTTCAACTTTGCTTAGTGTTAAAAAGTATTTCCTTTAAAAAGTTATAAGTTTGCTGCTTTTCAGTATCCATCTATGAGGAGAGATGATACAAAATCCCTTACCTGGCCTTTCCTGTGAGGTTCCCTGTGTACCTCCAATACCTCTCCCTCTAAATTCAGCACAGTCTCTTCACACCTGGAAGTATTTCTGATTCCCTCCTTTCAAGATCTGAACAAAAATAATCAGTGATCATCTGAGATAAATTTGGCGTATCATTTGAGCCCAGAAGTAAGATATATACAAGAGAAGGTTTGCCAATCTGCAGTGTAAAGCACTATGCTATTTAGCATCTACTTGGCTAAAAGACTTACACTGACTAAACTAGTGTGCTCTGTGCATCTGATGCATCTGCTGTTTTCTGCATGTTTATTGTTATCTTTTCACTCTTTGGCCTTGAAGACAAAGCACAAGCTAAAAATGTTTAGTTAGACCAAAGCATTGTAAACAGTGAACTCAGAGATCACCATGACCATGCAATTAAAAATGTCATTATGTTTGAGTATATGCAGGAAAATAAAAGTCTGTGAATAACTGTGATACTTCTAAGTATCTTCACATAATCTGCTTTTTTCTGTTCTCCCCATGTCTTGTCTCAGGAGACAATTTATTGCATGGAGGCAAGTGGGCAACGTGTCAAGCATTAGATGTGGTTTTGTTGAGAGCACCCCACACTGAGTCAGGTCTATTGCTATTTTTCTGTGAGTGCAAGCAAGTATCACAAGGTAGATTTCTTGCCAGATCCTTTCTCCCTGCAGTCCTAGAATATGTTTTCAGGCATCACGACTTGTGCCACTCCGGGAGTAGCCCTCTGGGCCTTGTCTTACGTGAAGACAGTGTGCTCAAGATCTACAGGGAACCGAGTTGAGACTGTGCCTCTTTATAAGGGAAAACAAAGCAAGTCCTACAGCTGGCCTGTTCCTATGCAGATGTAGACAAAGAAGTTGTACGTATTTTTCAAACCAGGGAAAAAAAAGGGCAGGATTTGTTTCACATGATTTTGAAATATTCTGACTTACAAGTCATGGTGTTGACGCTACATCTTTCTCAAAGGCACAGACATGAAGTGTTCTGTGCCTCTGGGTGTACTGAAGGGATTACTGTAAGGTGACATGCTACCTGCAATCACAGAGTGACCCAGATGCCCCTACCACCTTTGCCTTGTGTTTTCTTTTTTGTAATACTCCATCTTCCTCACTCTCTCACTGAAGCAGTGAAATCATATCAACATGGACACAGCAGATTAGTTTTACAAGGTTCCCACCAGTCTGACATTCATCAGCTTTCTAATCTAATAGTAACACAATACCCTTTACAAGTACATGTTGAAGCAGCATGCTCTCAGGCTGAGTCCAAGGGCTGCAGGTTAAACTGATACCCAGGTCCCACATTCTACCAGTCGCTGACTGACAAATGTTATTTCTGACATTCCCAGGGCTTGGCAGCCCTCCATGCAAGGGTTAAAGGAAAGTTGTAAGCAACGGTTCTAAAACACTTGGAAGAATCTCCTTGAATCAAAACCATTTCATAAAAGGCTCTCTGCCAGGCAATAAAATATTTTTGATGGACTCTTATTTTATCATTACCCATGTAAGAAAAATGTATTGCAAGAATCCCAACACAATTCAGGGAAGTAATCATTTGCAGATTTAGTAGGCATTCTCAATTGGCAAAAATGAAAGATTTATTGTAGGGATGATGAAACAAAGAGCAGTTGTGCAAACTTTACTGAGCTGGATTATGAGAACATGCTTTTTCCATTTCCCACTTTTAAATGCCTTGGATGCAGTTTCAAAAGAAAGCTCAAGATCAATTATTTAACACTGCAGCTACACTGTACCTGAGAGTAGGATCTCTTCACACATATGTTATCTGTACACAACAATCAAAGGAGATTGAGGGAAGACACTGCTATAGACAAAAAAAAAAAAAAAAAAAAAAAAAAAAA
>JAAGAY010137099.1:0-23650 GCA_011801015.1 Ardeotis arabs | reverse complement strand
ACCATGTGCTTCAGCCTACTACACACACCCTAAAGTCACTAGCAACCAGTAAATTCCTAGTTGGTTTTGTATAATTGCTGGCACACCTATTTTGCAGTAAAAGTCTGTCCCACAATTTAAGACTTTGTTCTCTACTCAGAATATGTTTTATTACATTACTTCAATGTGACCCATTGAAGTAACGTAATAAAAATATAGATGCTCTTTGACAACATGAAGACCCTTAACAGCATACTAAACTTAAATGAAAGTCTGTTTACCTTTTGGTGTGTTAGTAGCTTATCATATTCACAATGTTTTTGTGGGATCCTCTCAGAAGACGTCAGCCCCTCTGATCCTTAGAATTGGTGGGAAGAGCCTGTTGTGGTAAAAGAGGATCCATCTCTCTCCAGGGAGCTATGGGTCTAAGTAAATCAGACCCTAGCAGGAAAAATAAGAGGAAAAAAGCTGACAAGGACAGGGGATCAAGATTAGAACAATAAGAGTGAGCAATGCAGGAGGTTCATACAGTATTAATGAGTCCGTGAAAGGCTTGTGAAATTAACAGCTGGTCTCTAGAAAAGCTTGGCCCTACTGGGTGAGTAGACCAGAGAACGGAAAAAGCCCCACGTTTCACAGAACTTCATCCTGTCAAGCTTTCTTCTCTCAGACTGACAGATCTGAAGGATAGGTTTTGAAGAGAACACTTCATACCCTCTTTGGAACAACATTCTTCTAATCTGTACAGTGGAGCAGGAGAAAAAAGCTAGGCTTTCTCCAGGGACAAACCACAGTAACAACTACAAAAAAAAAATTCCCAGATACCTTACACTGCACGCTCTTTAGTGCTGCATTAAATGCATTTCCAAGGTGTTCACCACGACCGGGCTAGGGCATAAAAAACATTTCTTACTCCATTGTGAAGATGTATCTTCATATCTTTAGAAGATGTGACAAGTGTTCTCACAGGGTTAATGCAACAAGGAAGACCACGTTGCGGTATTCAGAATCATCCAGAGCTGCTGTGCCCCAAGTACAGCGTCCAGCCGTAACAAGGGAATGGCAGTTGCCATTCCTCTCTTTCGGTACCTCATTCGCCCTTGGGCCACACCTTGACGTTGAGAAAGACCCTTACTCTTGCAAAGCATTATGGATCACGCTGGGACACGCTCCCACGGTAAACTGGGCATCGACACGAGGTGGCAGTAGAGGCTGCAGCCTGGTGCTTTCAAGCCAGCAGACACATCAGATGCAGTGCAAGGTCAAATTTTGTTCCATTGCACAGCACCCCAGATACAGCAGACTTAGTGCCGTTTTCATGCTCATAATGGGAAGATTTTTTTGAAAAAGATCATATGGAGGCAAATACATCAGTTATATCAATTTGCAAGATCGTGCTCCGCTGTATTCTGTGTGTGTGTAGAAGTGTGCCTGTGCATGGCTGTCTGTAGGAATACCTTAACTCACCAAGCGACTTCCAGAACAGAGCGCCTCGTTACTCATATCCAAACTGCTATTTTCTCCTAGCGTCATTAATTATATGACGTTAAATCACAATCTTTTTTTTGTAGGTAAGAGTTTAAGCCTTAGCTCTATTTTAATACACATCCATAAAATTAAGAAATACTCTCCCTACTTTGGCAATTACATTAGCAGTACGAAGCTGCAAGGAGATAAAGATTTAATTGTACTGAGTTCTTGCCTACGAAGTAATTGGAATCAGAATTCATACCTGAAAAGCTTCTGATGAACTTTAGGGTCTTGTTCCCTTACATCTCTTTGATTTGTTTCCTTTCATAAAATATATCAGCAAATTCATGCATATTCTGTCAAACATCACATTGAAACCAAAATTTCAAATTTCAACATAAGTGACCAGAAATCAAACTATTTAGACATAATTAACATGATAGTTAATTATACAGTTGTGGCTACAAGGTCAGAATTCAGACCTCAAATGTCATAAGCCTAGAAAAGATCATAGAAAGATCATACCAAAGATGGTATTTGATGTTCATATACAGCATAATCCTCAATTCCCTGCAGCCGACGAGTCCGTACCTGACCACTCATGCAAGCAAAGCTCCTAAATAATGCATGGCACTACTATGAATTCGTTCTTAATGCACATGCTTTCTGTTGGGATCACAAGACCTTTATTTCAGTCAGCAATAGTGCAGGTAGCCATTCTGTTAATGGTAGGATATGAATTAGAATCGCTTGCAGACTGTTTCACCAATCGATCCCCAATAGCACTGGGGACCTGTTGGAGCAAGTCCAGAGGAGGCCATGAAGACGATCAGAGGGCTGGAGCACCTCTTCTTGAGCACAAGCTGAGAGAGCTGGGGCTGTTCAGCCTGGAGAAGAGAAGGCTCCGGGGAGACCTTAGAGCGGCCTTCCAGTGCCGAAAGGGGGCTGATAAGAAAGATGGGGAGAAACTCTTTAGCAGGGCCTGTTGTGATAGGACAAATGGCAATGGTTTTAAAATAGAGGGAGATCGATTCAGACTGGAAATAAGGAAGAAATTTTTACAATGAGGATGGTGAAGCACTGGCCCAGGTTGCCCAGAGAGGTGGTGGATGCCCCATCCCTGGAAACATTCCAGGCCAGGTTGGCCGGGGCTCTGAGCAGCCTGATCTGGTTGGAGATGTCCCTGCTCCTGGCAGGGGGTTTGGACTGAATGGGCTTGAAAGGTCCCTGCCAACCCAAACTGTTCTATGACTCTGTGATTAATAATGAAAGTTGCTGGCTTTGTGACATGGAAAAGGGGGGCAGTGGGAAGCAAAGATTCAAGTAACTTTCAGATGTGATGCAGCTGTCCAATTATAAACCTTTTCAAAGAGCCTAGACAATTATTTTATCATCTGGTCTTCCTCCACAGAGCTGAATTTCCATATGGCAAAGCACTAAAACCTCTCAAACAATACCAAGAAAAGCAAGGCTATCATCTGAGTAGGAGGAATAGGCTCATAACCCCATTGATATAATTGCAGAGGATGTCCTGTGAAGAACTCAGCCAAACATAACTCATAAGATTATCTTTCTCTACTAGAATAAACTGTAAAATTAAGAATATTTGTGCTTTATCTGGCTTACACCCAAGTGCATTACAGTTGACGTTTCCTCCAACAATACGACAATGTCATGCTAATCCCACCCTGATCCTGTTGCCATCATCTTTTGCGGCTCACTAGAGTGAAACTGGAAAATGATGGCAACTGCCAAGATTCATCAGCCTGAGCAAGCGGATGTCAGACAGGAAGAGCAAACGCGAAGGAATACTCTTCTTGCTAAACACAGAACCGCAGGTCAGGGAGCCAGTCTGTGTTCCAACTCAGCCATTACACAACGAGGGTAAATCACAAGCATCTCCGTGACGCAGACTCCCTCTATACAAAATGGAGGAAGCTCCTTCCTCACAGGAGTGTGATGAAATCTGCTGGGAGGTTTTTGCCTTTTTAACTGAAGAGACATAAGCAGACATTGCATTATCAAGTTGACAAAGTAGTTCAAAAAGCACATGCAGGTTTGGCAAGAGATTTCTTACTTGATTTATTTAAAAAAAAATGTTGAAAGTGGTTCAGACAGAGCAAACATCATGCTGCTGCAATGTAGCTGCAAAAGAAAGATGTGCATTTTCCGTCCAGTGTGCACGACAAATTTTAATTGATTATGCTGGTTGAAGTGCAAAGCACTGACAGAATAATTTGGAATCTAAGGACAAGGAGGATCCAGCTGCCATACCGTAAAACAGGCTCAAGAGTTTTAATTTATGTTTTAAGTAGAGAATAAGAAGCTAGCCCTGCTAATTTAAGCTCTACAACTTGGTAAGGATCTTTCACTTTTACCAGGATCAGAGCTGAGGTCAGACTTCCTTGCTCCCATCTGGTATTTCTGGTTAAGTTACTCTTTGCATACAGAACTGTGGCAAGCTTCAAAGGACAAGAATAATCCTTTTGCTTATGAAAGTTGAACCTTCAATTCTGATAAGCTGTTCCTTGAAGTCTATCTGTAATTGCTCCATTTCCTGTCACCATGTCTGATACTATCACTTGATTGAAATAAGCCATGGGAGGAGGAAGACAGAAGTGCTCAGCAGAATAATTTTTTAATTCCAACATCACTTTTTAGAACTGCCACTGACACCAGCCTGGCCAAGGCATCTCACTCAGTTTTCTCCACACGATGTCCTTAGCTCTTTGGCCTGCCTTTATAATTCAGTCAGACCTCATACCCTGGGCAATTCTTTCACGTTACTTAACAGTATGAACTTGGGACAAGATTTGCCAAGCTTTTCAGAGTGCAGTTTTCTGTGTGTTCCAAAACACACATCTGATGCAAGTAGGAGAAGAAATATAGAATTGTTCAATTAAGTGATGCAGTCATCCTTGGAAAAGCTCCCAGATCTCTCATTAGTGCAAACTAGTGTCCATCACTCCCAGAGCTGTCACTCCTTCAATACTTATTGTTCATTCAAGAGCTCAGATCCCCACTAGGCAAAGAACAGCAGCTGTTTAACAGTTAAACAGCTCCTATGCCCTACAACAGAACTTGGAGGGGCCTGGAGGGAAGGTAGAACCGGTAGAACTCCTAAGTGGTGCTCAATGTCTCACCTTATGGCTCCTCCCTTCCCCTATTTTTTTGTTGCTTTCAGAATGAAGAAACCAGGGTGAAAGGATTGTTAAATGTTTAAACGCGAGAAAGATAAAAATCAGTATAAGGTTGAATTTTCATTGATTCAAGGAGATGGATGGCTTTCTGCTCCAGCAAGTACCATCAACTGGCCATTTTCATTTTTCTGTTGCCAGAAGGTGGGATGAACTTTGTCTTCCCAAGTTCTTCTGAACAAGATAAGGTGAGGTGAAAGCTATAATTTGAAGGGTTTTTATTCCCAGGCTTTCTCCACTTGATGATGCAAGTGAATTCATATTCTTAAACTATAAATCATACTTATAACAAAATAAACTAAGCACACAGACCATATCCTGCCTCTTCTGTTGCAGTTGGAAAGGTAGAAATAACACGTCTGGACCTAGGCGATGGAAATAAAATCTCTAAATACTTTCAGGACATTCACAGGCAATAGCTTATTGGTAAATGCAGGCATAGAACTATCAATGCCACAGGAGCAAAGATGTTTATATCAATATATAAGACTTCTTGTTTGTGACTGGTAACATTTTTGTTTACTCTGGGGGTCAGAACCACCTAGAAACATTTCTGGTAGTTCTCAGTATGTTTATGCACCTAGAAGCTAAGGGAGGGTGTAACAAACATGCCTGTTTCTCTATTTTACCAACAAAGCACAGCCCACATCACAGGTGGTACAGATGCTAATATTCTCTTACTTTTCTGAAATAGAATTGTTTAGAAATTCTTACAGCTTTTTGTATTATTTGATTTAAATACAGTCAGTGCCACTAAGTATAGAATTAAAAAAAGGTATTCCCCTATTTAACTACAGGAGAGGGACTTCTGTGGTTGGTTCTGAAAATATGACAGGGTCCCTAGTTATCTGGTTTCTGATGTACTGAAGGACAACTGAGACAGCAACTTTAGCTAAGACTCTAATTCAACAGCCAGACTTCAAGGCAAGTAACTATGATATCATCAAATGGTTTAGAAATGTAGAAGCTCATTAATATTTCTAATTTCACATCACAGGTTTGTAAAACTTGTGTAAGTCTACAGACCATCTTAAATCTTGCAACAAAGCATGCATGCTGCTTCACAGGAGGAAAAAAAAAAAAAGAAGGCAGCAAGCATGTCCCAAACATTTTTGTTTGGTGTAAGGAGGAGGCTGAAATAACCTTCCATGAAGCAAAACTGTACCTAGACTACTTCAACCACTATTTAATGTCCTCTGGGCATCAACATGGTGTGTTAGTGCCCTCTGAGCACCTTTAGTGTACAAGAGAACACAGTGCAAAAATACTTGCAGTTAGAAAGCTTGAGTAATTTTAAGTGTCAGATGTTGTCTACCGCTCACACTAAAGCTCGTCTTGTTCTTCCCACTGGATTAAGCACCAGCTTCAGGGAGCCAAGGATCAAACGTGATTATTCCCACTGGACCTGGTTTCTGTTTTGTTTATATCTCAGAAGGTAAATCACTGAAAAAAATAAAGAACTATGGTGAACAATCAATGAAAGTTTAAATATATGCAGTGACATATTATTACAGTGTGACTCACTCTGTCAAGCACCAGCCAGTGTAGGAAAGGATCTGCTGCTGCCTACTTGCTCTTCATTCAACATGAATCCTTATTTTGCAAAAGAGACAAAACCTAAATATTAGAATTCTATAGATCTTAACATATGTTTGCTTTTGTAAACAAGGACTTGGCATTTACGTGATGGTTCTATCAGGTAAAAAAATACTATACATCACAGCAATACTCATTTGCACTGCGGAAAGGTGCTTCACTACACTGCCAGATAGAAGCGAACATCAGTCTGATCTTTAGCATGAACACCTTGTCAATCAAAATACCTTCATTAGAAGCTCCAGATCCCAATTCCTACATAAAGCAGAGGAGGAAAGCTGAAAAGAGCAAGCACTTAGGATTAGAGCTGTGACAGAGCGTGTCAAAAATGATGAGAGGGAGTTCAGAAATACGGAGGGGCGGGGGGAGGAAGGGGGCAGAGAGAAGTACAAGGAATTACTGAGGCTCTTCATGATCTCCATCCATTATTTTCTAAATAAGAGTTGGATTTAAAAGTTGTCTAAGAGCCTCTGCTCCAGTTAACACTGGCTGATTTTAACATCGCCACCTCTGCCATCTGAAGTTTTTATATTAAAAAAAATTAAAAAGAAAATCCCTATAAAAGTAAACATCAGGAAAAGCTTGTTTTGCTTGCAAGTCTTCACAGAAAAAATCAGAACATCATCAATGGACACTGAAAATACACGAAGGAGCAGTGGCATGTACTAGGAACAGATATTGCAGCCAAATTCAGCACGGGCTGCTTTGTCATACACACTTCCCCGCCGCTGACCACGCGTCCCCGTGATGTTTTACGCCGCCAGATGGAGCTGCACTGTTCGTACTTCTCTGTACAATCTTCGTGCGAACTCAGCATTTTGCCATCTTGAACAGTTCATCCTTTCTAACAGACTTTTTCCGTCCTTACCTATTTTGCCATTTAAGAATCTGTTACAAGAAATAAACTTTTCGTTTTCCACTTCCGGCTCAACAGATGATTACCTCTCGGGGTCAATCACATCTCACTGTGCTAGTCTAGAGCAAATGGCTTATGAATAATTAAAGGAGGAAGAGAAGACTCTCTTTGTTCTGTTTTGTGACAAAATTGACTTGGTTTAAGCATGGAATTACTTGAATGAGTGTTTTGCAGGGCCTATGTTTCTAAAGGGTGATTTTTTTAGCAGCCAGCTCTCTAAGCAGCTCACCCAGTTTTTATTCACATTTCTATGGCTTCCGTTTTCCCCAGGTAAGTGACATACTGGGTAATTTTACAAATACAGTCTGTGTTACTATCCCGTACACTTTCAGAATAACTCCTTGGAGACTTTTTAGCATTGACATTTGAAGAAAAAGCTGAGTAGACAGTTTCAGAATGATTCAACTTTGCCTTCCTTTAATGAACATACTTTTTGAATGGGCCCAGATCATCAGAGGGGAAGTGCTCTGGAACACCAGCTCCTGATCTGGCACCCCAGAATTTGTCAATATTTGACAAGAGTTTAGCAATCGCCATGGGAAGCATGAGCTCAAGCTGTCCTGCTTCCAGTGAACTTATTTAACCCATAAAGTAAATGCTACATGAGGTAACTTCTCCCTGTTTGCCTTTCAACACTCAAAGATGCACGGGTTACAAACCAGCAGGCAGCAAAGTACAGATCCCAACGTAAGGCCTTGCGGACAGAAGGCCAGAAACCTGCCAGTTAGGTACCGTCTCCTGTCAGGAAACAGGAACTGCAGATGGTCTGAACAGTGTTTCCTGGAGAGACAGTTTAACACAAGCAGTAAAATCTGGAACAGCACGCAGTCTCGTCAGAATCAAGGCCTTCATTTTCTCAGTCCAAGTGACTGATAGAGCAGGGCCATGGATTTTGATTCACCAGTGAATCAGGTTTCACAAGAACAGTAAGAAAAAAAAAAAAAGACAGCATCCAGTCGTGTTTAAGAAAAGACCATAAGGAGGCAGAACAGAAATTTTTTAACTCATCAGGCTCACTGGAGCAAAATAATAACATTTAAAACTGCAAATAACACTGCCAAAAAAAAAAAAAAGCACTTCTGACAGGATGCAAGCAGCTGCTATTCATGATACAACAAGCCTGTCCCTGTCACCAAGCACACAAGGAATTTTCATGCGACAAGGCCATTCAGAGCAGGGGTGACAAGGGATAGGCTAAGCATCCCTGTTCTAGAACAATTAAACTGAAATCTATTGTTTATACTTTTTAAACTTTCTCCAGCTCTTCTTCCTCCCTTTCTCGTACAACCCCAAAACAGAAAAAAAATCTAAACTTTTCACATCCTTTAGGAGAATTATTACATACTGGAAAATAACAGATAGAAAGGGACCAATTCATCTCAGATCCATTGAGTAGTCTGATGTTTAAAGCAAAGCAGGATTTCTAAAGATTATACGAAGAGAAGAAAAACAGAGCATCACTAGGCAAAAATAGCTAACTGCTGATAGAACCTGTTCATTAGTCGGTTCTTTTATTCTTTCCCTTCAACTCTGAATTCATGCTTACACCTACACTAAAAACAGTGTTAATCATAAAACCACACAGGATCCTGATTTGCTTCAGACCAAGTTACACAGGACTCAAAGGTGACAGGTTTTATTGTTCTTTACTTACTCTGCCACTTCCCAGAAACCAGACCATTCTATTTTTAGCTCTTTTAGGTATGTTTCACAGCTGATTTAAAAACATACACTCCAAGGCACTTAATGGTCAAAACGAAGTGCCCAACTCTGATCTTTTCTTCTACTAGCAGCAGAACCTCAGATCTTTTAAAATATGTTTTATTCACTAAGCAGTTAAAGGCCATGAGTGGCAGAGAAAAATTATAATGAAAAGTCTTACTCTAGGTACTGAGATTGAGAAATCTGTTCTCTCTTCCTTCACTTGGCTCCTTCCCCCTAGCTCCATGAGAGATTCCAATCCCGTGGAAGTCCATTCTATTACCTTGACACACTTTCCAAGCCAGGACCAGACAACTGTAACTCCTCCTTTTCCCACCTCCACACTCACTCATTATCCAAATACCTCAGATCCATCGGTCTCATCCACCTTCGTCATCTAACGTGCTTCATAAATGCATAAAGTTTTACTCCATCCTCCTTTTCAAAGACACCACTCCTCTTCCCTTCATATATCCAATACACACTCAGGAGCCCATGTGTAAAACTGCAAGCGCTGCCACCAAGACCAAGCAGAGACAAACCATTCTGACATATTACTGCTCTGAGTTTATGAAACTCTGCTCTAGAAATTTGCCAGGAGCTCGGTGAGGCTGCTCTTTTGGAACCACGTCCCGGAATTATCTTTAAGTCAGAATCTTTTCAAAGCCTACACGAGGAGCTACTGTGTTACTATGACATTACATAGACCATTTTGATTTGGGTACTGATCCAAGACCACCCTAAAATTAAAGGCATTCAAAACTCAAAGACTTGGCCCAAAGTCAAAGACGCAAAAGTTCAGTGTTTCTCACTTTGCATACCCATTTTTCTTCAGTTACAGCTCTCTAAATAACTAAGTATACAAAGACAGACATATTTAAATGATATAGTTTAAAGCTTCATATTTAACTGAAGCATTGTCTGTAATAAGAGGCATTTGCAACTGTTTGCATTTCAAATAAATGACACTACCCCTTAGCCTCTTGACACAAGAAGTTACTATGTTGGCAAGTATTTTATTGCCAGCAAAGGCATTCTCAGCACGGGTGGGAAGCAGTAATTTAACATATGGATAGAGATTGAGGAAGGTAAGACAGATCATGCCTACATTGATTTTATTATAGACTAGACAAAGTCACATACGAAACATCAGTTGGAATAAAAATACACCACGTGAGTGGAAAAAACAGCTATACCATTTGGAATTGGAAAATACTAAATTTGAATTCCCAAATTTAAGCATTCCCAGCCATGAGCTACTTATCAGTATTCTGCAGTCCAAAAACCCAAAACTCACAATTAACAGCTGCTAGTTAAGTAATGTCACCATCATATTTTCCATGCTCACAGCTTTTAAAAACTTCCCCACTGAGGCGGAGAATTTCCATGTTTGGTATGAGGCCAAGTCATGGCACTGGAATTTCTCTTGGTTGATGTGAAATGAGGAAAAATTACTTTTGTTTAGATCAGAACAAGAGAAGAGACGTTACGCACTAAAAATACAAAACAAAACCCTCAAAGTGGCCCAATACCAAGCTGTTAAGCCAATTGCCTTTCGACACTTCTTGTTTCAGGAATTTGCCTCTGTGGGTATTAATTTTTTTTTTTTCCCCTAGATATAATTCTGCCTTGTGGAGACTTTTTTTTTTCTGACTAAGCATTAAAATGACAACTACTTACCCTTCTCAATACCTACAGTAAGGACAGCTAACAATGACAACAGAGCTTATTTGGCCAGATCCTCAAACAGCAATAACACAAGATGTTTCACTCAATTCTTTTCCTATTAAAGGACACAAAAGTTTTAAAAGAAGTTACTAAACATATTGCTCCAATTTCCTACTTCAGGTGTTACACACTTTTATATTCCACAAAGCATTTTTGTGATGTATACTACATGAATCATACTAGCTACTTTCATTTGGAGTTTGAGCTGAGAGAGCTACCAGCAGTTTTTTAATCAAGCTCTTGAGCAGCTTTAGCAATCCAACCAAGAAATGTCCATCTTAAATAGTTAAGAACGGAGGAAGCAAAATGCCAGCAGCCATTTAGCTGCAAATATTTGCCATTCAGTGTTAGCATATATTGCACATTTACACGTACATTTTCAGATACTACTGGCAAGACTTTCCAGTAACAAAAGTAATGAGGGTTTTAGTTCATCTTGCAACTCTGATATTAGTTTTAAAGTGAAACCCACATCCGTTCACATGAATACACACTTTCTAACACACTGCAAACTCCGTCCAATTAACCACTAAAAATCCAAGTCTTTTTAAAATATTGAACAATTTGTTTTGAGGCAGAATACACTTCTTTCATACGTTTATTTCATAATTCAAATCCTGCCAGAAGCTGTTTTGTGGGTTGAACAATAAGCTGCAAAACAGATCAGTCAAAACTCATGTCAAACTGCTTTATTACATCTTAAATAACATTACATTTTAATATAGTATCTATCTTGCATCCAGCTTTCTTGAAGTACACTGACTTTAAAATTAAATACAAAAGGTGAAGAGGGATACAGGGCGTGGAGAAAGCTCTACAGAGTAGTTTCATGAAAGAGAGTAAGAGGGAATTCATCTTTTATGCCAAATCCAGGCCTAACGCACAATTACAGCACATTTTTGTACAGAATGTTGCAGAAAAAACAAAATGGAGAAAAGCTACTACTGCTGCTAGGAAGGAGCATTTCTGGATACAGTGAGAAGATAGGAAAGTTTAACAGAACAATCTGCTGTCCAAACACTGCTGCTTTTAACATTTTATTTGAAAAGAAAGCCAGGAAAACCTGCTCATTACAAAAATGACTCTGATCAGATGCAAAGGACTCATCCTACAAGAGGAACTGGCTGTGAGGAACTGATTTATAAAGAAGATGGTCTAGGTTCCCTCCTCCCACACCCCAGAATCTTTGACAGCGATTGTTTGAACAGGCTGTTTCTTTTTTAAAATAAAAAGTGACTAATCACGCTACTCCAAAACGTGCATAGCTTTGTACTTGAGTTCTTCATAGATTTATGCACAGAGTAGCAACAATAAATGAATACAACGACAATGGTTACAGTTTTTAAACATGTTATTTCTTCAAAGAAAAAACATCTAAGGACTTAGTCCAATATGCACTTTTTAGCATTTCTACAGCATGCGATTCTAAGAGTAAACCCACCCAATATGGCAAACAATCAAAAAAGGTTTTTTTTTTTTTGTTTAACTTAGAAAGTTCAAGATCATTATTTTCAAAACATTGATTTGTACATCATTTCATACACAAAGAATTGACTCAATACCCAAGTGTAGGATAGGTCTCTTTTGAAAACAGAGATTCCTGGTTGTTGAGACTTATAGGATAGTGTTAGGATATATAAACTGCCCTTTCAAGTGGACAAAACAAAACAGATTAAAAAAAAAAATCAGTGTGGTGAAAAAGGGGGGGGCAGGAGGGACCAAGGATTGCATCTGTTAAATCCATCCATAAAAGGTGAAAGGATTCTTTAAACAAGCATTCATTACCTTTTACAGCATGTGCTTGGTTACCTTACTGCTTAACATTATCCTATATATGCCAAGTTTTGTGCAACAATTATCTGTGATACTAGAAAATAAAATAAAAAAATTAGGGACTAAATTTACAGCGTTAACAACCCCCAGATGCTCTGGGCTAGGACTCCCTTGTTTTGCTCAATTAAATACATAAAGAAATGTATTTAAAAAGGAAACTTGAAAAAAATCCTGCTACAAACATGACTTTAAAATTTGCAAGTGTGTGAGATAAAGTCCTTAACTTCAACTTGGAAACTACAGTGAAAGCTAACTGTTTCACAATTATGCTCAAGTTTATTTTCTGGTCATGCTTTTATGATAGTGTTTCATTTTTAAATTCTCAAGACAAAAAAAAAATATGGTCCCAAAAGGAATGCACAATTTCATTTTGCTTACAACACAGAAATTCTTCTTGGAAAGGTAATTGTGCTCTTCATTTCAGCAACAGGAGACGTAAAAGATCTTGCCCTTTGAAGTTGGGAAGGATGGGGGTCCAAGTTAGTATGGTTGGATTGGATATGCTATCATTTTTAATTTTCAACCGTTGGAAACTTCTTCCAGTCATGGAGTCCGCTGCTCTTCTGACACACAGAAAGATTTATTAAGAGTTGCACTTTGATAAACAGTAATCAAGTTTCAAGCTTTGCTCTTGCTACCCACTGACGCACTTAGCCATTATCTCACCATTTTCAAGAACGCCATTTATTTACCAACCCAGATTCAAGAGACTGCACAGTCATCCCTACCAGGAAAATAAAGTATGCCAAAAATAGTTCATCACAAAAATGTCATTACATACATTAAACAAATAGCCTTCTAAAAAAACAAACAGTTTTTTTTTTTCTTCAATGACTTTCCTAATCTGAACTATAAGCTTTCAGCATCAGTAAAACAGCACTGTTTGGATCTGGAAAAAAGCATTCTGAACACCAAACCAGGACAATTTAATTGGATACCTACCTACTTCAGTTCCAGATCTTGAGGAAGCTGTCCCACGATCCTGTTGCCACTGCCATACCATCATCAGTCACGCCTAAGCAACTGACACGGTTATCGTGACCAGCAAGGACACCTATAAATACAAACATGTAACAAACATATTGCTTTACTTTGATGGTTTTATATTTCAGTTCAAGTAACACCGAGACACACGTTTGGATTACTCAACCTATATGTTCAAAAATCCTGAACAAACATGGTTGGAGTTTTTAAAGGCTTTTGGTTTTATAGGCATGAACTTAGATATGAGTGGGTGGGTTCACAAGGGGGTAGGTAATTCAGTAAGTGCACTACTGCAAAATTTTCCTTGTATATTTCCCACATTATGACCGTGATTGGTTTCTCATGAGATCACAGCCCCAAAAATTCTGCAAACTATGTAACAGCAATAAATATCGTATAACCATGCACCGTGTAGCTCTTTCTATTTCCTCTCTGTAGTAATAAAGATTAGTTAGGTTTCACAAATTTTTTTAATGTGTAAAATCAGAAGTTAAGCTGAATTATGTTCAGCATTTTTCATCTAACTAAAGCATTTTTCATCTAACTTTATTTCACTGTTTACAAGCACTTACAAGACTTAAACTCCTACATACAATGCATTTGTCAATAGTGATATCTGCCACAATTCAATTCTAGTGGCATTAAAAAGAATTGAGAGACTAAACAGAAAAATTAAGGGAGCCAACAATTTCCTCTATCTGCTTTAACAGTTTCAAGGAGGTAAAAAGAAAACCTAATTATGTACAAGCCCTTTCCAGTCCACAGCACTGAACTAAGATATTCTTGACAGACTTAAAATTAATCTTTCTACATCAATTACACCGCTCAAAGGACTCTCTTCATTCATATTTTGGGCTTATCCCCTCCATTTACTGTCCTCCAATGCAGGACATGCATTAAGTCAGTTGTAGTTCTCACTAACTAGTATGTTTAAAAATGAATATTTTTAACTGTTCAGTGTAAAAATGACTACTTCATACACAAGGATTCTTGATATTTGAAGAAGTAGCATTTCTGATATACTTTATAAAAGCACTAATGCTGTGTGAGTAACACCGGTAATCTCCAGATCCTATTAAATCCATACAAGTGTCTGAGCCTCAGTTCTGCAGCAGAAGCCAACTCGTAAGTGTTGAAGCACGCGATACAATATTCGGAAATTCTGTGCAATACAGAAGCCAGCTACCAGATCTAACAGAAGTACCTGGGAGTTACCCAGAATTTTCTGTGGAAATAGCATTAATATATCAAAATTCAGTCTACCATCAACAGTAGTAAATGCTGCAATTTGGTAAAACAAAGAGTGCCAATAAGTCTTATGAAATCTGAAGTGAATACAGAACCACAAAGGTGTTTAATATAGAATCAGGCACAATAGAAGTGTCAAATCTGCTCAGCGATCTTAAGTCTCAGAACATTTCACTAAGCAGAATACTTGACAGAGTAATTGTTTAAATCAGTTCTAAAATTTAGTAATAAAGAAAATGACACTTCATGAATACATGGACCATAAACCCAGATTAGTATAAAGAATTGTTTCTGATTCCTACAGGTAAGCAAGATCACCACCTCCTCCTATTTTTTTTCTTAATGGATGTCTTTCAAAGAAAAAAATACAGGAAAACACATAATTGTGTTTACAGTACTTAAATACGGCCAATTGTAAACCAAGATAAATTTCTCAATTTAACTCCATACAGGCTTATATATACATTTATGGTCTCAAAAATCAATGTACAAGAACCTCAAGCTGCAAATCTCAACACACATACAAGGCTAAATCATAAAATGCATTTCAATATTTCATATTTAAAGCCAAAAACGTTTACCTGCTCTATCAGCTTTCAGCGTGTCCCAGACATTGCAGTTGAAGTCATCATAACCAGCTAGGAGGAGACGTCCACTCTTGGAAAATGCTACAGAGGTGATGCCACAGATGATGTTATCGTGTGAATAAACCATAAGTTCCTGATCAGCACGAAGATCAAAAAGCCTGCACGTAGCATCATCCGAGCCTGTGGCAAACGCGTTGCCATTTGGGAAGAACTTTAATGAGGATGGGGAGAGAAGGAAAAAAGACACATTATTCAGACTGGATTCCGCTGTCTCATTGAATATTCAATTTTGTACAGACCAAGTGGAAAACAAAAGCAGCAAAAAGTATACACCTCTCCACTACTAGGATATGGGCAAAAACTGTGAGGTAATTAAAAGCATCTGAAGAAAACCACTATTTTAACAGCCACTGTTTCTATTTACCACAACGAAGCTGAAGTTGTACAAATTTCAGGTACTTTCCCCAGCTACCAAACTATTAATTACAGAAAATACGCCATAATACTACATCATACAGTACATGCTTAAGATCTGAGAGCAAAGAACTATGAATTTAAATCCCATGTCCTCTATTCAAGCTGATACATACACAGATGGCATTGATGTCCGACTCATGGCCAGTGAAGGTTTGCCGACACATTCCTTCTCTAACATCCCACAGTTTGGCAGAGGCATCACAGGCACCAGAAACAAAACACCGGGCATCAGGAGCAAGAGACAAACTCATGACATCTCCAGTGTGCCCAGTAAATGTAGTTGTCTGCTGACCAGTTTCTATGTCCCAGAGAGCGCTTGAAAGAATAATTAAAAAGGCAAAAATCAGCATATTCCTGCTCCATTAGAAGATTTTGACAGCAATTCTTGTCTAAACCCATTCATTTATATCACTGCTGAAAAACTAAAACTCCATAAAGTATTAATAAAAAAATATACCGAGAGTAGAAAAAACAGACATTAGTTGAATTATTTGGCTACGTTACAGGATAATTGTGCACAGAAGATTTATAAAGCCGTCTTCAATTTTAAAATATTGAGAGTTCTAAAGTGAAAAACAGTGCAAAAAATTAATGACTAACATTGATGGCTATTTATACACCAAGTTCCTGTGACACGACAATGACTGTTGTCCTGTTCTACTATAAATTTGATTTAAAGCAACAGTAATAAGGCTACAGTAAAAGATGAGTCAGCACTTCTCATTTTTAAAAACTCACTGAGGATGTGTAACTTTGAATTACGTCTGTCATCCTGAAGTTGCACCGCTTCCGCAAGACAACAAAAGTCACTTCTACAGTGATAATCAGAGTATAAAAGGATAAAAGAACACTATTATTGCCCTAACAAGTGGTCTAAAAATTTTCGGAAGATGAAGGGTTTTTAATTTCTGTAATTTCTCAGTAAACCAGACCCATTAGTGGCAGATTTGCACTAGGCAAATAAGAGATGACTGTACTTCGATACTATATTTTGAAGCTTGGCTGAACTGAAGTGATGTCAAGGATAAACTGTTATCCAGACAACTGTAGAGTTACTACAATAGCTCCTGAAGCAGCTGTATTCTCTTATAAAGAGCATAATTTTAACAAATCCTGTTTAAAAAAAAAATAAAAACCACCACAACATCACATATTCAGAAACATTTTTGTGTAAAAATCAAACATTTACATTCAATAACTACTCAAACAGTGGAGTAATAGATGGGCATTTAAAGAAACCAATACTGTGTATGAGAAGTATTTATTAGACAACTTTTGCTGTAAGAACTTCTGCTCGGAAGAGCTGTAATGCTTTTAAGAATTAGATATAATTGAAAAATCTATTAAAAAAGACAGATTTTTTTTTCATTCAGAAGCTAATATTTATTAAGACATACACCTGCATTCTCCTTCTGTCACTGTAGAATATTTTCTGAATAGCAACATAAACTAAATTCTCTATTAGAAAAATTCAAATATTACTCTAAGTAATAAATACTGAATACTAAGCAACTTGGAAAAAAGTCATTAGTCTAATACATTTATTTCTGAAAGTCAAATAGTTATAGCAAGAAAAAAATTCCTGTACCATGTTGACAGAATTAGGTCAAGCTCTTCAGAACACAGGCATAACTAAACAGCCAAAGCTAACAAACTTGAAAGACCAGGTTTTCCATTACTAGTAAATATATAACATACGCACAGTAATTAATCACATGTAGTCTTCTGGATAACTATCAGGTTTATGAAAAATAAAGTTTATTTCAATAATAGAGTATAGATGTGAAAAGTCATGACTAAAAATCATGTCAAAATTTTACTGCTTACCAAGTGGTGTCACCAGAGCTGGTAACTATTTGATTATCATCCAAGAAACGACAGCATGACAAGTAGCCTGAAAACAAAAAAAATCATTAATAAGACCAGAGATTACTCTTCACATTGCATACTGGCTTGCTTATGTTACTTCCTCCTCTCCTGAAGATGAAGCAAGAACTACTATATAAGCCTAAAATACAAAACAGACAATTTTTATATAGGAACCTCCAACATTTTAGACAAAATATATTTTGGCTCTTTACAGACCACGCCCAATTCAACCACTACGCTAGCACAGCGAACACTGGTATCACAGCAAGCTGACCTAGACACAGAAGAAAATAAACTTAAGCAGCTTAACCAAACAGGGGAGCTTTTTGTAGAGTGTGGGGAGAGGAGGAGGAAAAGAAAGAGGCAGTAGTGAGGCAAAAGTGTGGAATCCACTGGCGAAGCTAGAGAAAAGTATAGGTAACCCTGCACTGCACACACTAAACTTTTAGAAAGTGGATCTGTATGTCACTGCATCCAGGAGCAACAAATGCTTACGAGCTCAACTGTAACTCAATACAACTATTGAGAAAAAATAAACTACAGAAACAGAAGGCAAAAATTAAGCTACAGTATTTTGAGGAGAAGTGAGAGAAGGAGAAACAGAAAAGGAAGCAATGATAACTCAAATCTCTGCAACTAAAGAATAGCGCCATCAGAAGGCAGCTGTCTTACAAAAAGTTAAAATACCTTCCCATTACACTTGTTTTGTTCAAAGAGTATAATCCTTAAAAAAAATTAAAAAAAAAAAAATCAATGTGTTCGGTAACTTAGATCATTCTGAACAGGCACTCACCTGTGTGACCAGCTAGTTCACGGCTGACACGTACATTCCCTTCACGAGTTTTCAAGTTATAAATGGAACAGATGTTATCAAGACCACCACAAGCCACATAATTTCCAGAAGGAGCATATGCACAAGTCATGACCCAAGATGAGCGCAGGGGAATAGCATGCACCTGAAACCAACACATTAATGTATTTCATCTGCAAAAAAACTGATTCAATAATTTACCATCAGGAAGTTTTTTACCTGTGTCTCAAGGCATACATCATCTTCTTTGTCAAAAGGACAAGAAAACAGTGGAAAAAAAAAAAGTCTTTGCCTGTTTGAGTATCAAGTATTTTGAGAGTAACTTGCATATATAGCTCATCAGACCAAGTAATGACATAATTAAAACCCAGATTTGCCTTTCCTGAATCCAGTTTAATCAGCAATTTTGGTAAAAACGAAATTATTTCATTTCAGTGCTCTGATTACTATTGGTTTATTATAGGTTCAGGAAAATATTGACTTCCAAGTACAGTCAGCAAAACTGCCAATTCCAGGCTTAGATGCTATGCTATGAATGAGCAAGTAAGGAAATTGCTACTTTCACTGCCACTTAAATCCTTCTTTGGAAGCCCACTGCAAGCAATCAAGATTCATATTTAAATAACTATCCCATGTTTCCTTGTCATTCTGTGCTGAAAAAACTTTATTTTTTAAATGATTGAAGCTAAACCTGTTCTGTCTTGTTAACTTGTTGCATTCATCCTTCAAATTTGTTCATAACATCTTTAAGAGAGTGATCACATCCTTACACATATTGTGACATTTCATGCAATAATAACAATCTTCCAGCATTTCTTAAGTAAACATTAAAGATTAATGTCTGTTCCTCTGCTGCTACAGTAATCAGTGATCCTGCAGCAATTAGCAGTTAAAAAACAATACCCTGCACTAAAAACACAACCAGCTCATTTTTGGACATCTTCTACCAAGGAACTAACTGGAATATTCATCATGGGCCATTTTATTTTATCATTAGAAAAAGATCATATTTATGACAACTGCGTTACTTCCAAACGTTTGCTCCAACTGCCAGAGGAACATCTGCAGACTATCATTCAAGGATTTTTGCATTAATCACTTCCAGATGCTACCTAGTCAAAGTCAATACTGTTTCAACACCAAGGTGTTTGCTTCCTATAATTCAAGAGGGTTTGTGGTTTGATTTTGGGGGGTTTTTGTTCGTTGGGGGTTTTTCACTTTTGAGGAGAGGGGGTGGGGGGTGTTTCTAACTCAATTGCTATTTCACTGAAGCAATACTACCAAGCGGTATGGAGAGGGGAGAATGTTTTTGCAGCTGAAAAGTTCAATTTCTGATTCTAGTAAAAATTTTACCAGTCTAGTAACCACCCCTGATTCCATTTCCCCTAGATAAGAAAGCTGCTCTCTGCCTCTTGGTGATGCCATGGATTAACTAATGTTCATATAAGCATTGAGGATACTAATATGTAAATTGTGGTATACAGGGATTATTTTACCATCTTATCTTTCACAGTTGTTACAGTAATTTAGATCACATTTACCTGCAGGCTGGGGTCAAATGAGGAGGATGAAGACAGAAAAGGGAGGGTTTATTTTTATTTTGCAAACAGTATTATTACTGTTTAGTAAAGTTATGGATTCATTAGTTTCACAGCTGGGATTCAACAATAACCCCGGTTGCTGCTGTAGTTGTTTGTTTCTGCTTCTGTATCCTCTGTAGCATGTCATTTGCTCAAGTGTATTGGCAAAATTGTTTTTAAGGCTATAATGAGCAAAGCCAGGAAATTTTTTTTTTGTAATCAAGTCAGTTCCATGCTCCTGTGCACAGCAGACTTAAGCAGCTCTGTCACCCTAACTCAAAGGAGCAACATGTGAATTGTTGCTAGCCCTGATAACAGTAACCATAACCGGTAAATACCAATCCCTGTCATATGAAAGTAAAAGTAATCCTGAACTGCATCATGTGATTGCAGCCAGAAAGTAATGACCCATTATATATGTCAGGTCTTTCAATATTGAACTGCAGACAGCAAATCACTATAGCTATCCTTAAATCTCTGACTGTTCTGCTGCAACATGCTGATTACTTCTTGCTCTCTGTTGATCAATTTCTCTGTGCTGTCAAAACATTCCCTAGAATTAAGTATTTCATTGTTTTCCATTTGTGGTGCACATTGCCATATACGGTGCACTTAAGACACTGCTATATTCTTTAAATACAAACATTACTGTTTTGGAGAATTCAAAAATTTAGTCTTAGGACTATGAAAGTAATGCAGCCAAAATCATAACAGGTAACATTTCCTTTCCTTGTATTTACAATTTAATTACATAGCAACATATCAGTTAGTCTTACCTTGTTTGTAGTATAGCTGTCCCAAATTATGAGTTTGCCATCCTGGGAGGCACTAACTAGAAGCCTAGAGAGGAAACAGGACATAAACACAATCATTGCAGGAAGATAAGGAGGAACATCTGTGCGATGGCATTTACCCCCACTATCAAGGCCAAGGTACTTGAAACCATCTAAGTACAGTGTAGCATTAGCCAATTCAGTTATTAGCACTGTACAAATAATTTTGCAAGTACTCAGTTTCAGTGCTAAAAATTATGGAAATGTGATGGAGCACCTACATGTTAACACATTCTGACTTCAGAAAAAAACTGTGGCCATGTAACTAACATCTCAGTCTTGAAAATGGAGGGAGAAAGCTTGCACGGAATCAGTGCTGTGTTCTGCACACAGGCTTCAGATTCATTGAATTTAGGAATCTACATTACCAACATGTTTTCCTTTCTCCGATTTTTAAAACAGGAATTTAAGTTCTAAAACATCCAAAACCCCTGAATGAATGTCAGTGCTGAGATGCAATGAAGATGAAACACAGCAAAGATATCACTAAAGGAAGGGGTAGCATTAGGAAGATTTTTACTCTAAATCAACACCATCTCAATTCCCCACCCAGCAATCATGTTTGAAACATGATGTACCTAATTCATTGTTCAGAGCTCTCTACCTGCTTTTAATGTGTTTAAAGATAGATCAGGTATACTGACATGAGAAGTTTGTGTTGTCTCTGCATTTTTAAAGTAATTTTGGACAAATACTCCAACATTGTAATCAAATTTGTTCCATGCATCATCTTCTGGCCATTTGCAAACTGTACAATACAGTGCAGTCGTTGAAGTACTCCAGTCTCTTTTTTTTTTTTATTATTTGCTCTAGGTTATATTTTTAAAGGCACCTTGAAACACTTCTGCAAACAAGAAATTGAATCCCCATCTTTTAAATATGCCCTATGCCAGAGATGCCTGAAGCAATGAATTCTACATATCTGTGAGAAATTTGCTTCTTTCACAGGCATAGAAAACTGAGGGGCAAAATGTTAAAGCTTAACTCACAGTAACAATCGTGTGCATTCTGATTTTTAAGCACTAAGCAATTTAGAAACTAAAAGTATAATATATGAATAATTTTCATCTTCCTGATGCATACTGTCTTTTTTGTTAAGCACTTGTCTATTTTGCTTTAGTGTGTTTACTGTATTCATACACACAAGAGTTTGTGCAGTTCTTTCATAAGCACAGCTTGTTTACACAAATTTAGTAAGAAGGTAACTTTGGAAATTTATATTGAGTAGAAAGAGGCTAGCTGTAACTTACAAACTTCTTAATTTTAACTTCAAAATTCCTAAGGGGAATTTTTTTTAATCTGTTCCTGCAAGTAAGCAGCAATATATTCTTTTAACTGATGTTTGAAAATTTGCTGCCATTAGTTCTTTAAAATTCTTGTAAAGAAAAGAGGATGAAAGGAGCTGATACTGGTATAATTTAGTTTCTCTTTAACTGAACATCAGTAGTTAACAGGAAGCATTTAAGGAAAAAAGATAACTGATAATGAAATCTACTCTTATTTCCACAGTTACTGAGAATTCATGTAGTATCACAACTATATTTTTCAGGCAAGTAGATGAAGACTGGTATTTTGGCTCCAAATTTAGATTTGGATGACAAAAACATGGACGTTAGGAGAAAAAAAAAAGTAATATTAAGTCTTTCTGAATTATCTTGGTTGCCTAAACTCTCCCAGAATTAGTGGTTCTTATTGGCAGGAACAGGAAAAATAACCAGAGTCCTGTGAACTCAACTTTCCAAAGAACAGTGGAGGCACATGATCTGATATTGTATCACTAGCACCCACCTGGAATCAGTCCCCCAGTGCATTGCATAAATTTTAGCCAGGTGTCCCCGGAGTGTTCTTCTAGTGCGCATTTGAATTCTCCCCACTGGGTCAATATTGGCTGTGATCTGAAATAGGAATGGTGTCACACACTGAATTTTTCACTTCATAGTTCCAAAAGTAACACATCACACACAATTACATTTAAATGAGCATTCCAATGCAGACCTAAGTCCCACATCTTGAATATAGACATTTTAAGTACTGCCTTATCACAATTTACATCATTTTATGTAGAATGTCTTTATTAAATTAAGAAAGCAGCCTCTCTATCGCATTTATAAATACTCTCAGAAATTACTTTGTTTATTTCATATCTTCTTAGACTTCTAGGATTTCAGACCTTTGATCCGGGTTTTCTACCCCTGTATACATAATGTGGTATTCTAACATTTCTTTTCCAGAAGGGCGCGTGTGTGGAGGTATATCGGACTTTAAACTTGTCTCCACTTTAAAGGGTGAATTAATAACTCTCTTTCAGATCCGAAGTATATACTTCCCTTCCAAGTATAGGATTATTAAATTCATAGTATTCCTGATTTATTTAACTTCTTGAAGATAAAAGTAGTCTCTGGAATAAGTAAAAAGTGAAGTGAAGAAGTAAAGAGTTTAAGGACAGCTAAATGGATGAATTTAATGTAAATAACTCCTCCAGTCTGGAGAGAAGTAGCAGTTAAAAAAAACCAAACAACTAACAAACAAAAAAACCTACAAACTCAAAACCACAACAAAGCACCACAACACATTTCCAGTACTGTAAGTAGTACAAATCACAACAAATGCAAGAGTTTGTAAGTTTATTTTATGGATAATGTTTGCAGACTTCTCATGTCTCCATGTTACAAAATTCTTTAGCAATTGCTTTTGAGCAAAGATCTCTGCTTCTTTTTAAAGGCTATCAACACAGCTTAGGACTCAGAAAAACAGACAAGAATGTTGCCCTGACATAAAACTCCTTTTATGGTGGACATCCCTTGTATTAACTAATACTGAAGCTTTTTTTTTCCTTTTTCT